>NAVB01002185.1:0-24329 GCA_002179805.1 Acanthamoeba lenticulata | reverse complement strand
CAAGGGCTCGCTCCGCAAGTCTGCGACGGGGGCCGATGCGGGCGCGACCACCAACGGCTCGCCCGCGACCGAGCCCGCGTCAGCCCAGGCCTCGGAGGCCGCGGAGGCGGCGGCGCCGGAGAAGCCCGCGTGGATGGCCAAGCTCAAGTCGCGGCCGAGCGGGACCCTGGCCTCGTCAGCCAGCGGGACCGCCGAGCAGCCGCAGCAGGCCCAGCAGGCCCAGCAGCCGCCAGCGGCGGCGAACGACAACAAGCCCGCGTGGATGGCCAAGCTCAAGAACCGCACCACCATGGACACCCTGGCCAAGGAGGTCGGCGGCCAGCAGCAGGAAGGCGCGCCCGCTGCCGCCGCCAAGTCGTCGCCACCGACGTCGCTCAACTCATCGTCGTCGGGCGTCAAGGCTACCACGCCCAAGTCGTCCCCGCCGCCGTCGCTCAACTCGTCGTCGTCGGGCGTCCAGACGGCCAAGGCCTCACCACCGGCGTCGCTTAACTCGTCGTCGTCGGGCGTCAAGGCCCCCACGCCCAAGTCGTCCCCGCCGCCATCGCTCAGCTCGTCTGGGTCCGATGTCAAGACCGCCCCGGCGCCGGTGCCGCAGTTCGGCCGGCCGGTCGTGCCGCCGGGCTCGGTGGTTCGGCCCTACACCGAGCTCAAGGCGCGCGTCAACGTCGAAGAGCTCGACCCAACGCAGCTCGAGATGTACTTGGCTGACGACGAGTTCGTCAAGGTGATGGGCTGCACCAAGGCCGAGTGGCCCAAGTTGCCCAAGTGGAAGCAGTCGCAGAAGAAGAAGGCCGCCGAGCTCTTCTAGAGGAAGAAGAACTCCAGACCTTGAGGCTTGCTGAAGAAACAGAAATAATAAAAACAGTTTTGATTTTACAACACAAACTTCCTTTTTTGTCTTGAAAGATAGTAGTACAACAACTTACCCAAGCCCAGAATGCATTCACAGACTTGTCCACAAGAATGAAGCCACAGATAACCCTAAAGAGATACTGGTGGCACCTCCTTGTTACCACCTTGATGGTAGCTCTTGGTAACTATCTGAATCGTCCCCGGCTTACGGCCAGTCCAGACCAATGCCGGAGAGAATGTGACCAACGCTCTGGCGTTCAAGCACTGACCGCCAAAGAAACCCTCCAGGGACTATCATTCAAAAGAAGCTGTTTCTATGATGCTTATTAGCCTAGTGCAGTGGTAGCACTGGAGGATGGAGTGTCTTATGACACTGAGATGGTGTTGCGCAAGATGTTGGATGTCTGTAGCATCCTGAGAGCTTTGGGCTGTGTCTTACTAGAGTTTGTGGTACGTTGGCTATTGCCTTGGTTGAGCCCAACTTTGGCAACATGGAGTCAATAGAGTGGATAACCGCCATCTTGTGAACCCTCAAAACGAGGACGACAACACCTATTGCTGATTAGCATCTTCCTGGTGCATATGTGGGCTTCCAGCAAGTTCTTGGCTGTTTCCATGATAGAGGTGAACCTCCAACCCGACGTGGCAGCATTCGAGAATTATGAAGATAAAATAAAAGAAGCAAAGGTCTTGAATTATTTTGATTTTTCCTTTCGGCTGGCCATACAAGCTCACCTGCGGCCACCACCTCGCCCACCTCGTCCACCACCACCACCGCCTCGGCCACCACCACCACCGCCTCGGCCGCCGCGACCACCACCGCGACCACCTCCTCGACCACTGCCGCCACCTCCTCGACCACCGCCACCACCACCACCTCCCCGACCACCGCCACCAGACTTCTGCTGCCGCATGTTGAAGGAGCGGCCAGACTTCATCTTCATCTGGAGCTTCTTGACGCGCTTCTTCTCCTTGCCGATCTGCTCCGGCGCGCGCAACTCGTTACGCCCGCTGGCGGCGGGCTTGGGGGCCTTGTGGCGGTACTTGCTCGACTCCACGGGCACCACCTGCATCGAGCTCTCGTCGTCGCCCACGCTCGGGATGTGCGCTCGCGTTCGCTCCGTCCACTTCTTGTAGCTGTTCACGTGTGGCCGCCGAGGCTTGTGTGTGAGCCCCGACGACGATGATGACAAAGAGGACAACGAGGATGATGGGGGCGAGGAGGAGAAGGCACGTACAGAGAGACCTTCTTGCCGCCGTCGACCTTGGAGCCGGACTCGTTCTTGAACTTGAAGCCGCCCTTCTTCTCCTTGGCCTCGAGGGACGCGGCCGACACGAACCGCTTCCGCTTCCGGTCCCACCTGAGGCGCGCGAGCAGTCACGTCGTGCCCACGTCAGCACCACCAGCTCACGGACAATGCCGCGGGACGGGGCGGGACCGCGTACCGGAGGGCGTTCTTGTTCTTGTGCATCGCCTCGCGGTCGTCGCTCATCAGGTCCATCGCGACGTCGCCCATCAGGCCCCGCGAGTCGTCGCGCACCGACAGCCTATTGACGACCGCGACACGGCCGTCAGCCAAAAGAACGAAAGAAAAATGAAGACGAAAGACAAAGACGAAGGGAGGGGACGCACGCGTCTTCCTTGGCCCTGCCCTGCTGGAACATGGGGATGAAGAACTCCTCATCCCGGTACGACTCGGGCTCACGCTTCCTCTTCTCGCCGATCCGCTTCTTCCGCTCCTTCTTCTTGTTCTTCTTCTGGTCGTCACCGTCGCTGGTGGTCGTGGCGTTGGCCGCCTCCGCGTTGTCGTCATCGCCATCATCGTCATTGTCGTCGCCGTCCTCGTCATTGACCGACTTGTCGGCCTTTTCCTCGTCGTCATCACCATCTTCGTCATCCTCGTCCCTGTCGTCGAGGAACTGCTGCCTCTCGGCGGCCTCCTGCTGCTTGGTCTCGATCCGACGCTTGATCAGCTCGTCGTGTTGCTCTCGCTTCAACTTCATCACGTCCAGCGCCCCCCCGGCGGAGGTGATGGACGGCAACGACGCGGCCGAGCCGGCGCCGGCGCGACGCTTGGAGCCGACGTCGCCGTGCTGCATCTCGAGGATGGTCTGCGGGGGGCGGAACTTCTTGAGGCCGGCGATAAAGTCGACGGCCTCGAGCTGCTCGCGGGCCACCACGCCAAAGCGCGCAAGGCACGGGTGGAGCGCGTCCGAGGGCAGCTCCTTGGCCCGCTTGACCGACTCGGGCGATGGCGCCGCCCGGGTCCGGTGGTACTGCTTGTACGCGTTGAGCGTCACCTTGTGCATCGCTTGCTGCACTCACAATTTTTTACAGATCAGTTTTTATTTTTTATTTCTTATTTCTTATTTTTCTTATTTATAATTTAAAAGTAAAATAATAATGAAAAAGTTGTTGAAAGAAGCGTACCAGGTCAGAGTGGTTGTTGAGGGAGTTTAGGACAAACTCGGCGTAGTAGGCGATGTTGTCAGACGGCAGGCGGCCATAGTAGACGTCGCTCTCATGGAATTCCTCGCCCTCGGGCACCACATTCTTGGGCTTCCATCCCATGAACAGGTGCACGTCGAGCATGTACGCCAACTGCACGCATAACCGAAAAAAAATGTAAAACAATTTGTGTTATTTGAATTTAAATTGTGATAAAATGAAATAAAATAAATTATAAAGAGACGCACCTCATCGGGGGAGACCAGGGAGTAGGCAGTGCCGGAGCGGCCGGCACGGGCGACGCGGCCCACGCGATGGATGAAGAGCTTGGGCCGGGCCGGGAAGTCGTAGTTGATGACGTAGTCGAGCTGCGGGATGTCGAGACCACGCGCGGCCACGTCCGTCACGAGGAGCACGCGCGCCTGGCTGTTGCGGAAGCGCGCCAGGTTGAGCTTACGCGCGGTCTGGTCCATGGTGCCGTAGACCGACGTCACGCTCACGCCGCCCAGCCGCAGCAGCTCCTGCAGGTATTCCACGTGATGCCTCGTCGCCACGAACACCACCGCACCCTACACCAAAAAAATCAAAGCATTAATCATCTTTAAATTGATTTCTTAAGAAAGTAAATTAAGAAATGAAAGAAATGAATAAATGCTGAGGAGGAGACATACGAGTTCTTGGGGGATGATGGTCTTCATGATCCAGAGGAGGGCGGCACCCTTCTCTTCGGCGCGAACGGTGAAGAAGACGTTGCGGAGGTGCTCGGAGATGGTGATGTCCGTGTCGAGCCGGATGAGCTCCGGCTGCGTGAGGCCTGCCCGGGCGAATTCCACGAGCGAGCTGGGCAGCGTGGCCGAGAACAGCAGCGTCTGCCGCCCGTCGGACAGGCGGCCCATGATCTCCTTGAGCTGCTCGGCAAAGCCCATCTCGAACAGCCTGTCGGCCTCATCGAACACGACGTACTGGATCGACTTAAGGCTCATCTCGACCTCGAGCAAGTGATGAAGCAGACGACCCGGGGTGGCGATGATGCTGTGCATGAGCGGGACATGTGTATGAGTTGAAGAGGCACCTGAGGGGAAGGACAAGAGGGTTTGCTTACATGTCGGGGTTGTGAGTGAGTTGGCTGAACTGGTCCTCCATGTTGTCACCGCCGATGAGGAGACAGTAGCGGAGGTCGGTGAAGTGGCCAAGCTCCTTGCAGAACTTGAAGGTCTGCAGCGCGAGCTCGCGCGTGGGCGAGAGGATGAGGCCGCGCGCGCCAAACTGGAACGAGTGCTTCTGGAGCTTGTGGAGCATGGGCAGCACGAAGGCGGCCGTCTTGCCAGAGCCTGTGCGGGCCATGGCCACCACGTCCGAGCCGCTCATGATGATCGGGATCGACTTACGCTGAATGGGCGTAGGCACCTTGTAGCCCTTACGCAACACAGCCTTCAGAATATCGTAGGACAGGCCTGATGGTTGCCACACAAGACAGCAGGCCTCCATCAGCGGTTTGTGCAAAATGAAGCAAAACGCCACAGGGCGGAAATCGCGAAAATGGAACGGAAAGATCGAGATTGCACCAATAGAAAGAAGGAGCAATTGAGACGGAAAGCATACCCATCTTCTGAAAGCCACCAGATTTCTTGGCGACGGCACTGAGCTTCTGCTTCTTAGTTCCATTTTCATCTCCATCGTCGTCATCTCCAAATTGAACGTAGTCAATACCGGCAACGCCAGCATCGATTTTGGTTTCCTTGTCGTGGTGAAAACTTCCCTCATCACCTTCATCACCTTGGAGCTTGGCCTTTTTGTTGGATTGCCAATGCTTGTTTTTGTTCTTGTACTTCCTCTTGGCGTCGGCCATCCCGCGTTTGAAGTGCCACAGCAAGCTAAAGCAACGGCTGTCAGAAAATCAAGCAGCCCAATGTGGCCGGGCGATGCGATGAGAACGCGGAGAGACAGCAATCTTTGCCTCGCCACAGGAAGTAACTCAGAACCGGTGACATCAGCGTGACGTCAGCAGGGCTGTATTTATTTTATCTTTTTTAGTTTCCCCAAGATTACGAAAGATGGAGCCGAGCTTGCGACGGCACTGCCTGGGCCTGCTTGTCCGGCCTGGTGGGCCGTTGCCTGCTCTGGGTACCCAGAGATGCGTTTCTATCACAAGCTGTACATCACGGCAAAGGGCACTCGGCTCATCCTCCATGTTTTACGCCACAGTGCCTCTGCCGTTTGGCGGCCTACCACCCCACAAGAAGACCTTTCTTGTGCTGCCTGCGGCGAACGCATGCTCTCTTCTCAACACGCGACGCCAGGGTTATGCAATCATGGATCGGTACCGGAGAGCCAGATTAAAGCAAGAACAGTCCGATGCGACGGCCACCAAGGCGCAAGATGGACAAGAGTCGCCCGCGCCAACAGCCGAAGCCAAGAAGGCCAAGAAGAGGGCAAGGGGTGTCATTCCGCTAGAGTATCTGCGAGCAGAGCCGCCACCCGAGGTGACTGGTGTTATGACCAACTCCGACATACTCGAGAAGGAGGGCGAGCAAGGCCGTGTGCTCGAGGTGTCCCTCTTAGGCGCACCCAATGCGGGCAAGTCGAGCCTGGCCAACGCCCTGCTCGAAACCAAGGTGCTGTGCCCAACCCAGAGCTCAGTATTATGCACTTGCCATTCCGCACTCACATCGTGCTCTTCTGTGACCAGGTGTCGGCGGTGAGTCCCAAAGCGCAGACAACGCGAAAGGAGGTCATCGGCATCCTCAACGACACCGAGACCAACACGCAAGTGGTGCGGCTTCCCGTTTAGGTTTTCGCACTTGCTACTTCGTCCTCTACTCACACGGCCGGCCCCTTGTGCAGGTGCTATGCGACACGCCGGGAGTCGTGCCACCCCGCCTCCAGAAGAGGTACGCCGGTCTCTTCACAGCGCACGCTGCTCGCCTGCACTCGTGCTGACGCCTTTGGCATAATCATCACCGTGAAGCTATGGACGCGAGGTGGCTATCACTGGCTGGGAGGCGCTGGAGCAGGCCGATATCGGTACCCGCCCTTGATCGAGCTGCTCGTTTCCCTGGAGTGCCAGATGAAGGTGGTGAACTCACGCACGGAGCTGTGGACAGTGCTGTTGGTGGTGGACGCCGCAAGGAAGATTGACGAGATGTCACTGAGCATTATCAACCGACTGACCAAGGAGAGGTCACGCCTCCAGGCCCGGGAGATCCTCCTCGTCCTCAACAAGGTGCGGCTCTCTGATGTCTCTCGGCCTCATCCATTCGTGAGTGTGTGAAACTCAGCCCGGAAACTGCGCCATGATGGGCGGCGACAGATGGACTTGGTGGTGCCTCGGGATCGTGTGTTGCCCAAGGTCGACGAGTACAACCGAGACGGCATTTTCAATGAGACCTTCTTCGTCTCGGCCCTCAAGCGGACCGGCCTCGATCAGCTCAAGGTTTGTGACCACGTTCTTCTTCTTTTATCATCATCAGCAATACTCGTTTCTCTGACTCAGCATCCTCCGCCCACGCGCAGGAATACCTGATCTCGCGGGCGGAGCCTCGCGAACTGCTCTACCCGACCAGCTGGGTACCTTCCGCCCCGCCGTGGCTTGACGCTCGTGTCAGAATCTGACATCGACCATCCGTGGCTGCTGGCACATGAGAACAGAAAACAGATCAGTCGCTGATGGAGCGGATGGAGGAGCTCATCCGCGAGAGGATCTACCAACGCACAAACCGGGACGTGCCCTACCGTGTGGGGCAGGAGAACGTGGCTTGGTACACAAGCAAGAGCGATAGCAGCTACGTCATCCACCACAACATCCTCGTGCCCAATAGTGCCATCAAGGTACGAGCAATATGAGGCTGCTGGTTGGCTGGTTTGCCTCTTCCTCATGTTGGTGGCGTTCTCGTGCTTTGTCGAGAGCAGAAGATCATGGTGGGCGAAGGGGGCCGCACGATCAAATGCATTTCGATGGGCGTACGAGAGGAGTTGCAGAAGCTGTGCAACCGACCGGTTCACCTCTATCTCGAGGTCAAGGTGCGGGAGGGCAGCGGCGACAGAGACGACAGTTGAGTGTTCAGCCACTGCGTGAAGCAAGACAACAAGGCCATGTTTATCTATGTTCCTGTCAGTTTATCTTCAAGAAGTAGTAGACATGGACTCAAGCGTGTAGTGTGTTGTAAAGGCCAAAGAACCGTCAGCATTTCTGGCATACCAGGAGGGCAGTGCTCGAATTCCCGACTGTTTTGGCAGCGTGGTTCGTTTTGCGGACGTCAGCCAGGGGAGACGAGAGTAGCCGCCCACGTCTGCGCCATCCATTGAAAGCCAACAAGCGCACTGCTTCGACGACAGCAACAACGATGAATCTCTTCAGAATTATTGGCGATCTTATGCACCTTTCGAGCATTCTTATGCTCCTATGGAAAATCAGAGCCACCAAATCCTGTGCTGGTAATTCTAGATCGATTCCATTCCCACTGCCGCTTCGCTTTTCCTTGTGCCGTGATGCTGTTGCCAAGAGGGAAACGCATTGAGCGCTAATCTCCTGCCCACTGTGTAGGCGTATCGCTCAAGACACAGGAGATGTACGCGCTGGTGTTTGTGACCCGGTACCTCGACCTCTTCTGGAACTTCTCGTCCATCTACAACTCCATCATGAAGATGATCTTCCTGGCCACTTCGTTCGCTATCATCTACTTCATTCGCATGAAGTACCGCCATTCGTACGACAAGTACGTTTCCTGCCAGACTTCCGTGATCGAGGATGATGAACGCTCTGCTGACCTTGTGCGCCTTCCTTTTCTCCTTCCTCGTACTTGTTGCTCGCCCTTGCAGAGAACACGACTCCTTCCGAGTGATCTTCCTTGTGGGGCCGGCCCTGCTGCTGGCGCTGGTCTTCAACCCCGAGTTCTCCCTCTTCGAGGTTCTCTGGGCGTTCTCTATCTACCTGGAGGCGCTCGCCATCCTCCCGCAGCTCTTCCTCCTCCAGCGCACGGGCGAGGTAGAGACCCTCACCTCACACTACATTTTCGCCCTCGGTGGCTACCGGGCGTTCTACCTCCTCAACTGGATCTACCGCCTCGCCACCGAGCCGGGCTACACGAACTGGATCGTATGGATTGCCGGGTAAGCTTTCTTTCCCTTTCCTCTGCCTCATTCTTTCTTCTCGTCGAGCTTGCCTGGCGGTGGCTTTGGTGTTTGAGGCGCTGAGGCCATTTGACTGATTCGAATGGGCCGTTATCATCACAGGTTCGTGCAGACGATCCTGTACATGGACTTCTTCTACTATTACATTCAGAGCAAGTGGTACGGCAAGAAGTTCGTGCTTCCTGCCTAATGGCCAGGGAGCGCTACAACTTTGCCCCTTTGTGTCTCTTTCCTGCCAAGGAACAAGGAAACAAAGGAAAAGAAAACGTTTTGTTTTTTCAATTTCTCCTGCGTGCGTTACGTGCATTTTTTCGGTTGAAATTCAATTACGCGGACTGTTGCTCGTACAAATCAACTTTTTACAGCAAATCGATTCGCTCCATTAGAGGGAAAGAGACAGAGAGCTGATACGTAAGGGAGAGAGAAGAAAGTAAAGTAAGACAACCATCGATGCACAGGGCAGAGGGGCGTGGCTTGACGCGGGCTCCGACCAGGCAAACGACTCCCAAGGACAAGGCCATCCCCCATGATTTCGAGGCTGTGACCTTCTACTTGCCCGTGTTCTGCTCCTACTGCCATGACTTGACGTGGACATTTAGTTCTGGCTTCAAGTGCAAACATTGCTCCTATTCCGTGCATTCCGAATGTCAAGCTGACGTGCCTCCTGATTGCCCTGTTGCCCATCGTCGTGTTCCCTCAGGCCTTGAAACCAAGGCAACTCAAGTATGTATCCATGGATCCCCTCTTCATTTGTCTCCTGATGAATTCCTAATTTTGTGCCATAGAACACCTTCAATCGACGCGGCATCATTATGGAAGGCTCCTTGTGGAAGATGGCAAAGCTTGCTGATCCCTGGATCCGCGTTTGGTGTATCGTAAAGCCAGACGGCGTTTACGTCTTTCGTCCTGAGAAGGTTCTTAGCCCCCCCTCCCCTCCCCTCTCTTCCTCAACCAACAAGGTGAGGTCCCTCACCCTTTTATTCCTCAAATGTTTACAGCGCGAGTACGAGTACACCGACCCGATTCTGGTGCTAAGTTTGGCCGATGGCCTCCTTGACGTGGCCAAAGTGAATGCCCTCCACGAGCACTGTTTCATGCTTCGCCGACCCGGCGCCTTCCACTACTTTGCCGCCAACTCGGACGAAGAGCGCAAGGAGTGGAAGTACGTCATCAAGCACCGCAGGCCCAAGCCCCGCCTTGGCGCGGCGGCCCTGGACGACGCTGGCGACTCAGACTGGGCCAACCAATCGTGGATCTGGACGCCCAAGTCGTCTGAGCCACGTCCCTTTGGGTGGGAGGACATCAAGCCCTCGCTCATCAAGATGCTCAACACTGTCATCCTCACGATGAACGTACGTTGGCTTCTTAAAATCACTGCTTCTTTCAAACACTCAACTTACTGTTGTTTAATCATTTATTTTACATATATTTGCAGCCGCCCGAGTCCACATGCTTTGTTCCCGAACTGCAGCTGAGCAAGGACGACCCCGTCAGCGACAAGCTGGAGGTGGACTACTTCCGCGCCAAAGTGGCCAAGTATGGATTCTCTCTTCACGTGGTTGGCGTGCGCACGACAGACGATCTCATACTTTTATGCGCGCAGGGTGGTGCGGGCCCAGAGCCAGAAGCGCGTGCGGCTGATCCTGGCCGAGCTCACCGACGCCCCGATCCCGAGCAATTTTCCCGACACGTTCATGGTCCAGCTCCGGATGGGCAAGAAGCCCTTCCGAGTGCGCTGCTCGCGGGAGACCAACCTCAAGCAGATCATCGTGCGCGTGCTGATGGACACCACGCCGATGAACATGACGGCCTCGTGGGCGCTCCCGACGATGGAGGACTACGTGGTCCGCTGCGGCGGCCTGAACGAGTTCATCCTCAACCCCGACGTCAACCTCCTCTCGATCGTCTACGTGCGCGACGCCATCACCAAGACCCGCATGATCGTGTTTGATCTCCTGCCCTACGAGCCGCAACTGCACCACATGGACGTCACCGCCGTCGATGAGTCGCCCGCGGGCGGCCGGTCCTTCTGTTCTCTCGAGGCCGACGAGACCCTGGGCTTTGATACCTGTGCGTCCCCTTTTGGAAGCAGCAGCAGCATCGCCATCATGTCTGACCCGACGTGTGTCTGGCGAGAGCAGGCGTGATGCCCTGCCTGAATGTGCATGACGTGTCGAAGCCGTTCGAGGTCAAGGTGCGCTTCGTGGAGAATCTGACGCGTCAGCTGCTCTACGAATCGAAGGCGGGCTTCCGGTGGGATAGCGTCAACGTGTTTGTCGCGCTCGAGGTCTTTGTTGGCGAGACGCGCCTGGCGCTGCGGCACACGCAGCCCGTGTCGCCCGGCCAGCCCGTCTGGGAGGACTGGCTCGTAACCGACCTGCTGACGGAGAACATCCCGCGCGAGGCGCGTCTGTGCTTCACTCTTTGCGTGTGCAAGTCCCAGAACGGCGGCGTCCTGGAGAAGATCACCAACCTGCTCCAGCCGGCCGCCACCTCGGTTCCCGTGGCCGCGGCTTCCATCACCTACGCCAACTTTGCGGGCGTCCTGCGCCGCGGCTCGCAGAGCCTCCCCATGAGCCTCTTCATCGCTTCTTCGACCAAACAGAGTACGCGCCCCATTACTCACCCTCTTCCCCTCCCTTGCCGCCGCCGCGCTTGAGCTGAGCCCATGGGCTGATGGTCATCGATCCACGCAGAACTGATGCTTTCGGTCGAGTTTGACGCGACGGCGCCCCACCCGATCGCCTTTGCCTCCACGGCGGTCCAGCCCCAAGCCACCACGCGAGCTGACGAGGCCGATGAAGGCAAAGACAAAGACCAAGACAACGACGAGGCCGAGGCCGAGGAGCGGGACGAGGAGGGGACTGACGACGAGCGCGTTGAGGCGCCGTCCCAGTTTGAGCAGAGGCTCCTCTTCCACACTCTGCAGCAAGGTGACGACATCATCTCATCCACACCTATGTGGCTAGCAAGCCGTTCCAGCTGAGCTGACCCGGACGTGTTTTTGGGTCGATGGTGAACAACACAGATGCGCTGTACGAAATGACCTCTGAGGACAAGGCCCGCGTGTGGAAGTATCGCCACTACATTCGCACCCAGCGACCCAACGCCCTGCCCAAGGTGCTCCTGGCGGCGCCCGCGGTCGACCGCCACACGACCGCCGCCATCCACGCCCTGCTGGCGCGCTGGGCGCCGCTCCCGCCCGTGTTTGCGCTGGAGCTCCTCGGGACGCGCTTTGCCGATACCGAAGTCAGGCGGTTCGCCGTCGAGTGCCTGCGAGAGCTGACCGACCGCCAGCTGGTCGAGTACCTGCCGCAGCTCGTGCAGGTCCTCAAGTCAGAGCCCTTCCACTACTCGCCGCTCTTTGAATTCCTCTTCCTGCGTTCCATGCGTTCCATCGTGCTGGGCCACCCGTTCTTCTGGCACCTCGCCGCCGAGCTGCACACGACGAGCCACTCGGCGCGCTTCAAGCTCATGATCGAGGCCTTCCTCGCGGCCAGCGACGACGACGGCACAACACTGGAGATGAAGCGCGAGCTCGAGGTGGTGGCCACCTTTGCCCGGCTGGCCCGCGAGCTCAAGGAGGTGCCCAAGGAAAAGCGCACCGCCGTCCTTCGCGAGAAGCTCCGGCAGATCGAGCTGCCCAAGTCCTTTTTGTTGCCTTACAACCCGCGGTTCGAGGTCTCGCGCCTGATCATCGACAAATGCCGCGTGATGGACTCCATGACGGTACACCCGCTCACCCACACAGCCTTGCCCGCATGCGAGCCAGCCACTGATGGCCTTTTTGCACAGATCCCGCTGTGGCTCGTGTTTGAGAACAGCGAGCGGCAGACGGCGAGCATCATCTTCAAGGTGGGCGACGACCTGCGGGCCGACATCCTGTCGCTGCAGATGATCCGCATCATGGACCAGCTGTGGCGTAACGAGGGACTCGACCTGCACATGCAGCCCTACCGGGCGGTGAGCACGGGCAAGGAGGAGGGCATCATCGAGGTGGTGACCAACGCCGAGACGATGAGCACCATCTCGCAGACCTATGGCGGTGGCGGAGCGCGGAGCGCCTTCTCCGAGGAGGCCGTGACCGTGTTCCTGCGCCAGTGCAATCCGACCGAGGCCGCACACCGCGAGGCCGTCACCAACTTCACCCTCTCGTGCGCCGGTTACTGCGTGGCGACCTACATCCTGGGCGTGGGCGACCGCCACAACGACAACATCATGCTCACCTACGCGGGCCACATGTTCCATATCGACTTTGCCTACTTCCTCGGCCGGCGGGTGACCTTTGTCGGCATCCCGCGCGAGACGGCGCCCTTTGTGCTCACCCCCGACTTTGTGCACGCCATGGGCGGCCCGGGCTCGCCGCTCTTCCGCCAGTTCGAGACACACTGCTGCCGGGCTTACAACATCATCCGGCGCCATGGGCACCTCTTCATCACGCTCTTTGCGATGATGGTCCCCAGCGGCATGGCCCAGCTCCAGGGCCTCGCCGACCTGGACTACCTGCGCCGCGCGCTCGCCCTCGAGCTCACCGACGAGCAGGCCGCCCTGCGCTTCACCCAGCTCATCCGCGAGAGCTGCAGCAACCAGATCACCCAGCTCAACAACGCCGTCCACATCCTGGCCCATAGCTAAGGAGTCTATGAGCATGGGTGATGGTGTTGGTGCTGCTGGTGATCGTCAGGAGAGAACGAGCTCAGGCGCGAGCTTGGCCGCCTTGTACAGAACGCTGTTGTCAAAAAAATAAAGTTTAAATATTTTTTCACGTCAGTTAAGGTGGTGGGCCACGTCCGCAGAGTGCCGCAGGGGAGGAGAGCACGCTTGGCCAATTCGCGAAGCTGAAATCCTATTCACACAGCTGTAAGAACATGATGAAGAGGGGCCTTCTCCGCCAAACTCCCAGGGTATGTAAATCTAAACTGTTGGTAACTGCTGCATTATTTTCCGCACTACAGCATGACACTCGGTTGCTCAATTATTATCCCCCTCCTTAATTTACATAGTTTGCCTTCGGCCAGAGGCAGTCGGCCCAGGCGATGCGCCTTTATGCCTCCTCGGCCCCCTCGCCGAGCGTGGATGAGATCCAGTTCCAGATCGTCGGCGACCTCGCTTCGGCCGAGTACACCACGCGACCCTTCCCCACCAAGACCAAGGCTCAGCTCGAGGAGGGCGTGAAGCAGAAGACCAACCAGACCCGCAACCAGTGGGATGCCAAGTTTTCTGCTGACACCCCCGCTGGTGCCCTCTTCAAGGATGTTCTCCAGCTCCAGCCTGTACGTTTCTTCTTTTTTAATCCCCTCAACATCACCACGTGTGGCAATGCAGCTCCGCCCATTAATTGACCCGAATTGTCACGCTGTTACGATTTGCAGTATGATGAGCAGGCTCTCCAGGAGGAGCTCCAGAATGTGTCGAGCCCCAAGATCCAGCCCACCGTTGATGTTGCCTTCAGTAAGTACCGGCTTTTAAATAATCGATCAAAGTTACTTTGCGTGTGGCGCTAACCCTCACCCTTCTCAATGAAATCTGAATCCAGACACCAAGGACCACCACTTCCTGACTGAGTTCCTGGCGTCGCGCACGGCCAGCTACCTCGAGGACCCCACTCTGTACTTCAGCTATGGTGAGAACCCGTCGGCGACTCTCGGCAAGGACTGGGCCTCCAAGCTGGTGAGCAACCAGAACGCCCTGTCCAAGCGCGACCTGCTCGATTCGCTCGCCGCGCTCTCGGCCGAGCTCAAGGAGGCCGACCGCATCGACCAGCAGGCCCGCAAGGCTCACCAGGACCTGCTCCAGCAGCTGCAGGCCGACATCAACCTCCTCAGCAACAGGGAGGGCTTCGCCCAGTCGCTCGCCTCGTCGGGCCTGAGCCCGGCTCACTTGGCCCAGATGATCGACATCGTGACCACCGACCCGCTCGCCGCCCGCATGCTGCCGCTCGCCCAGAAGCAGGACACGCAGGCCACCGAGGACCGTTCGCAGACCCTGAACGATGCCGCCGCTGTCGGCCGCGAGCTCGTCAAGCAGATCCAGGCTGCGGGCATCAAGTTCGACGCCTCCAAGGTCTCCTTCTAAAGCAAACCGTTGTCCTCCGGAGAGGCGAGCGCAGCCTCCCCCGACTTCCTCTTCATCCTGAACAATACATCATATTCCTCGCATCTCGAACGCACTTTAGCGTCTGCCGCAAGGCAACCCTTGAGGCCCGGACAATGAACCAACAATTGAGAGGAAATCAAGCAAATGGCAGGTGTTTAATGGTTGCTGGTCGACCGACCATTCGCTACAAAGAACGAGCTTGGCGTGTACAGGATCTATTTAGTACCAGTGCGAGCGGGCGATCTGCTCGTGCTTCCAGTTGCCCCAGGTGTAGATGCCGATGCCGATGAGGATCGGAGGAGCGACGCGGGGGAAGTTGTACTTCCACCTCTTGACCTGCCGCGGGATGAGGCCGGTCCAGAAACCGGGGAACATCTTTTGACGGAAGGGAGAGAGCGTGTAGGTAACCCAGCGAACCTGCAGGTTTGGGGGGGGGGAAGAATCATTTAGTGCCCGGACGAATAATGCGCCGATCATTTCTTAAACCAAAAGGTTGTGCGAGTAGGGTTGCCACAGCAGCAACCAACTGACATGAAGCCGCAGAGAAAGCAAAGATTACCATTGTGGCTTGTGTGAAATTGGCTTACGACTCACGAATTGCTGGCCGGACGTCAGCTGCGCCTTTTCCCTCGCCCCAGGAAAAAGAAAATAAGTGAGAAATGAAAATGAAATCGTCGACAACTTTCGGGACGGCTCCGCGTCGGGCAGCTCGAACCGGAGCTCAGGAAGTGTGCGGCTGACGTGGTTGGAAGAGACTGGCTCACGGCTTCAAATGAATTGTGTGGGGCAACCACACAACGGCGCGACTCTTGCTTGGTTCGTTGTTCCTGTGCAAGAGCTCTGACGTCCCATCTTGAAGAAGAGGAAGAAGATCCAGCGTGCTTTTGACAGATCTCCCTGAGCAAAGAAGAAGATGGCCGACGAAGGATTGATCAGCAACCTCGATGAGGCGTGGAACATCAACTACGAGGACCTCGACTTTGGGAAGGAGATTGGTAAGGGTGGCTTCGGCTCCGTCTATGAGGGCGAGTACTTTGGCACGCCCGTCGCCATCAAAAAGTACAAAACACAAGAAAGATGCCTCTTTTCACACCTTCCCTTCTTCTAACTGTCCCCTTTCTCTGAAGGATCGTGGAGGAGGATCCTGACGGGCTGCTCTACCTCGAGCGTGAGGTGAACGTGCTGAAGGGCATGCGCCACCCCAACATTGTGCAGTTTATCGGCATTGCCGTGGTACGGTCTTCCCTCCTTCATCATTTTCTTGCCTCCCCCTCCTCGCTTCATTTTCCCCCCGTTTTCGTTCTTTTTCTGCGTCTCCCCTTTGAGACCATAAAGGGCGAGCACGACGATGGGCGGGTCTTCTTGCGTCTTACATTCCTCCTTTCCTGTCTTCTTTGTCGTGCTGCAGCACGAGGGCGCACTGTACATTATCACCGAGTATGTGAACAACGGGAACCTGCGCAAGTTCCTCAAGGACTCTAAAGTCGTACGGCTCCGATGCCAACCAACCACGATCGTGTTTTTATTGCCATTTTAATTTTGATTTGTAGTTTTTATTCTTGGTTTGGAATGTCTTACCTTTTTCCCTCTACTATTGATGTTGTGATGTACGTGCATCAGAGCATGCCGTGGGCCATGCGCGTCAACCTGGCCAACGACATCGCCTGCGCTATGGCCTACCTCCATTCGCGCAACGTCATCCACAGAGACTTGAAGAGCAAGAACCTGCTCGTCGGCGACAACTGGCGCCTCAAGATCTGCGACTTTGTACGCCATCCCACATTCATCCTCCGCTTATCAATTAAGAATCAATAAATTATTTATTTTCAATTATTTATTTATTTTTAAATAACAAATAGGGATTTGCGCGAGTGAACGCGAGCAACCGGCCGATGACCCTGTGCGGGACGGACGACTGGATGGCGCCGGAGATGATCATGGGCTTCCAGTACGACAACAAGGTCGACGTCTTCTCCTACGGCATCGTCCTGTGCGAGCTCATCACGCGCGCCAAGATCTCGGACCACCTCCAGCGCAAGCCGCAAGAGGCCTTTGGCCTCAACGTCAACCAGCTCCAGAAGCTCATCCCGGCCGACTGCCCGCCCGAGTTTGCCCAAGTGGCCATCGGTTCGCTCGCTCACCCGCTCGCTTGCCCTACGTGTGCCTGTGCGCGTGAGGCTGACGTGTCTCCCGGTCCGACGCAGACTGCTGCGCCTATGAGCCGTCGGCCCGGCCGTCGTTCAAGGACGTCATCCGACGCCTGAAGCCGCTGCTCAAGAGCCTGCCCGCGTGGAACCCCAACGCGACGCCCGTCGGGGCGCCGGCGCCGGTCGCCTCGCCTCCGCAGGCCGCCGCGCGCCTCGCCCCCAAGGCTCCGGTGCGCTGAGGCCGCCTTTGCTGTTCTCAATTGTTGTTGTGTTCTGCTGGGTGCTGACCACGGCCACAGGTGCAGGCAATCAAGGTGCCGACGCCCACGGCCAGCCCGCCGCGTTCACCCAACGCGTCGGCGGCGCCCAAGGTGCCCGCCGCCCAGCCGGCGCGGGCCAGCCCGTCGTCGCCGCTGGTGTCCAACCGGAGCGCGACGATCGCGCCCGGCAAGGCGCTCACGCCGCCCGTGGCCGTCTCGTCGCCCTCCGCCTCCCGCGCGGCGCCCGCCTCTTCGCCTCTCAACTCGGCGGCTTCGGGCTCCCGCGCGGGCGCGTCGCCCAGCTCCACACCGTCCGTGGCCGTCTCGTCGCCCTCCGCCTCCCGCGCAGCGCCTGCCTCTTCGCCGCTCAACTCGGCGGCGTCGGGCTCCCGCGCGGCCGCGGCGGCCTCCCCCTCGCCGCTCAACTCGGCGGCCTCGGGCTCTCGCGTGGCGGCGGTCTCGACCAACGGAGGAAGCATCGCCTCTGGCTCGTCCGGCACGCGGCCCCAGCCCGCGAGTTCGCCGACTGTCGCTGTACGTGAACCCTCCTTCCCCCGCTTTCGTGTTTTTCGCGTTCCATTTCGTTCTTTGGCTGACGTGTTGTTGACGGTTCTGGGCCCGACGACAGGCGAGGTCGACGCCCGCAGCTGTGGCCAAGCCGGCGCCCGCCCCGGTGGCGTCCGCTCCTCCTGCGGCATCGGCGTCCGCGCCTGTGCAAGCGGTCGACGCCAATGGCAACCCGCGGTCGTCCGTCCGCTACGCGGGCGTGCGCCTGAAGAAGACGGGCACGCATGGCCTCTGGTAGGCTGTGGTGGCGCGCGTGTTTTGTGCACCGGTCATCATCGACGGGCGCGGGTCTGTCGCCTGCCCCTCCCCTGAAAAACTGTCCTCCCGAATTGTATGTAACGTTTAGGTCCAGCCAGCAAAGAGTGGTGATTTTAAATAGAAACACCAGTGGTGCAGAGAGTCGCATAAGGAGTCCCTGTCTCTCGCTTCCTTCAACTACACCAGACATGATCACGGCCAGGAATGGTAAAATATGCCTTATTTGCGACTCAAACAAAGAGCCCTCTCAACTCTTGAAGAAGAGAGCCATATGGCGGAGCTGCGAGATGTCCCCACTCAAGTGCTGTGGGCCATTGCTCGACACCTGGACTCGGTACCCTCTTCAGCTTCCCATGCTCCTCCTTGCAAGTAGTGCTGAAAAAGTAGCGGTGGTCACAGGACTCTCTACATGCTCTGGGGGCAACGAGCAGGCAGTTCCATGCCTTGACGCAGGACGATGAGCTGTGGCGAGAAAGGCATCTCATCATATGGCCCAACTGTCCCCCACGATTAGAGTGCAGCACTAGTTCGTATCTTCAACACTATAGCCACTTTATTTGCTTCTAACGTGTACTGCCTCAGGCACTGCGCACCGAACGACCAAAGGTCGAGGACCATGGCAAATGGCGGTGATGCTACGCGAGCAGACGCTGGGCTGGGCACATAGAATGGCCGAAACAAGGGACGAAGCACTCACAAGGAACCTCCACCGGTGTTTCGAGTACTTGGCCGAGTTGGTCGCTGTCATGGCCGAGCAATCTGGTACGAACATTGAAGCAACACTTCACTTCTGGAAGAAAGCTCATCAATGTCATGAACAGACGAGTCGGCTAGAGTGCTGCTTCTGGGTAAGAGACTCGTCCCTGCTCTCTTCGCTACATTCAAGCCCACGAACAAGCTGTGCCCTATGCCGTTGTTGCGGCTGGCCTACATCGCCATGGCCTACCTCACCTTTGCCGGTATGCTCACCAAAAGAAGTCTTCTTAGTATTTACGATCAAGTGCTGACCATGGGCGGAGGGCTTTTCGCAGATCTGGACCTGGGCGAGAGTCTTCGCTGCCACCTGGCCCACGAAGAACAAGTGGCGCTTCAACACCAACAGTTCACAAGCACACCCAGCATGAGCATGGCCGTGTCCTTCTTCTGTGCGAGTTTGGCACTGAGCAGCATCTCGGACCGTACGTGTAGAAAGACAGTGGTCGCAGCTGTTTTGGAAAAGATGACGAGCGGGGGTTGCAGGCGTGCGAGGCCGCAGCGTGAAGATGCCAGTAGAGATCCTCCCGAGCGAGATCGTCGAGGCAGAGAACGTAGACGAAACATCCCAAGAGGAGGCCTTCCATGGTGAGTGCTTGATGCAACACCACGACAAGATGCGCCAGGCGATACAGGGTACAGTCAGACCGGGCTGGTTCACAAGATGGTGCACCGTGGCTAATCTCCACGTCCTCAGGATGTTGGCGTGGCTTCTACTTTTACCCCGGCGGCTACACGGACGAAGAGATGTGGGTCAACTGGACGGTGAACGATGGTTCGGCTTCCCCCCCCCCAAATCCCTTCGGCAAAGCTACGGCCTCACCTTCGCCCATTGGGCTGGCTGCGCACAAGACGGCCAAGTGCTGGGTATGGGGAAGGACCTTCAGGGCGTCTTTCGCGTGGAGGGCCGCATGCAGTTGGCCACAGGCAGAATCAGCTTCCGCAAGGCGTACGAGCAGCGCTCGCTCACCTGGAGCCACCAGGGCAAGTTGAACGCCAACGGCATCGCCGGCACGTGGGGAGACCACAGCTGGTACACTCAGCTTCATGGCCTTCGCACGTAGAGCAGTGACCATGAATTGCAGTGGTAGCAACTGACCAGTGGGGTCGTCACGTGGGAGCAGGGGCGGACCTTTCATGCTCTGGCGTAACGGTGACCAGAAGGACGAAGATGAGCTCAGGCAGAGCCACCCAGCGCTGTTTGTGGACCTCTCCACTGCCAAGAGCCCCACCACCACAGGAGGGCCTCCAGCAAGCAAGCAGGCTTCTTACCTCCACATGTGCCTCATGCAGTAAATTATTATCTGCAAGAGAATAAATGAATACTCAAAAAGAAAATAAATTGTGACGGGCATTGCTGGAATTCTTGTGGGCTATGTTGTTCGGCGTTTGCGAAGGCGCTTCTGCCGTCGCTCGGGGCAGAGTAACACCAGTGCGACGCGAGGCGGAAGAGAACCAGGAAAGTGGGCGGGCAAAGCAACATCTTCGAAAACTTGCCTCGCTCCGCGAACGGTTGATGTTATCGAGCGACCTCCACGAGGCCGAAAGATAATCATGGAACCGACAACGAGCGACATCGATAGCGAAACCGATTCGGAGGGCCGACCAAGAGTCCCTCGCGGCAAGGCTGTTCGATGGACGACAAACTCTCAACTCTCCTCTTCCCCTACCTCTAACCGATGGATCCTTCAAACGCCTTTGCCTTCTCCTCTTCTTTCTGCAACTCCTTCTTCTCTGCTCTCGGCGTTTCGATATCGCAGCGTCGCCTCTCGACTTCCATCTTGTCCCACCTCGACAACTTCATCTTTCCTGCTTTACACGCTAGCGGTGGCGCTGGTCGTGGTGACCCTCCTCCCCACCACGTGCCACGCCTACTGGCCCACCCTCCAGGGCAATAGTGCGCGACAGGGTCGGCTGAGCTACCCCTACATCAAAACACTACCGTCGAGCAACTTCCTCAAATGGAGCGTCAACTTGTCCTCCACCGACTACCTCGACACCCCTCTCCCCTCCTACTACTTTGGGTACTCCTCCCCCCCCGATTCTGGCCGTCGTTTTCGTTCTTTTTTGTTGTCGTTTCATTTTTGATGGGCGCCCCCACGAGTGCCTTTTTCCATCAATCTCAGAGGGCAGATCCTTCTGCAGCCCCCATTGTGTCCCCTTCTGTTCCTTTTGATGTTTGGTCATCTTGGACCAGCGAACACGTGCTTGGAAATTCCCTGGTAAATTCGGTTTAGCGTGTTTTTGATATATATGTTTCGGGGTCTATGTCCCATGCGGCTTGTTCGGGACATCAGCTTCTTCTGTTCTCCTGTTTTGGCTCAACGGGCCCAACTTCTTCGGACTCACGCGTCTCTTGAACGCACAGCACGCCAGCGGTGGACAGCAACGGCACCGTCTACGCGACCTACGCCACGGCCGAGGCGCCCTACCGCTCTGGCATCGTCTGCATCCGCCCCGATGGCACCAAGAAGTGGCTCGTCCCCCTCGACACGGTGCGTCCCTTATAATAATAAAAATAATCAATTTTTAAATGAATTATTCATATGTAGAATTATTATTCGAATTAAATTATCAACTTCTTATTATAATCATAAACAAATTCTGAAAAAGGCTGGGCACGGGGCACAGAGCGCGAGCCTGACAGCGCGAGGGAGCATCACGCTGAGCAATGACGAGTCGCTGCTCTACGTGGCGCTCACGCACCCGTCGGTGCGTACGGTCTTTCTCGCGCTCCACACGGGCACAGGCAACGAGTCCTGGCGCTACACGTCCGCCTACGCCCTGGCCGGCGTCAACGAGCCCGTCGTCTACGGCTCGAGCGTCATCATGGGCGACTCCAAGGTGCGACTTCTTCTCGGTGATGATGAAGATGATGATGACGATGATGACGCTGTTGATGTTGATGTTGATGTTGATATGTCGACGCCAGCAATTGTACTACTTCTCCGATGGGACGGTGGGACAGCCCTCCTGGCGATACAACTATTCGGCGGCCTGCGGGATGGCGACCGCCGGGCGCGTGGCGCCGTCGATCTCGCTCTACAACGCCGACATCATCTTCACGTGCGAGCGCCGGTACATCCTCTCCATCTTCATCGCCGACGCCAGCCTCAAGTGGTCCACCTCCCTCGCCTGCAACAACTCGGCCGGCTGCGACATGACGGTACTCGAGCCGCTTTTGCTGGAATGCTTGGAATGCCGAAGCGCGGAATGCTGACGTGGGCATCGCAGGGCAACGCGGCTGCGATCGGGGACGATGGCACCATCTTCGTGACGGCTGTCGACATCTACAATACGGTACCGAGACAGCTTGTTCTCCGCTCTGTTAAGGTCGCTGCAGCTTACCTCCAGTCGTGCCACAACTGTTGGGCAGACGGTTTCGTATCTGAACGAGACGACCAACGAGACGATCTCCTACGACACGCCGATCAGCAAGTTCTTCTTGTTCACCATCAACGCCGGCGGTCGGGTGCGCTCGCGGCTGGAGCTCTCCTCGGGCGGCAACAGCACCGGCAAGTGGCAGATCCCCGCCATCAGTACGCGCCTCTCCCACTTGTCGTCGTTTTCGTTTTTGTCGTTTTGTGTCGTTTTTCATTCTTACGCCCTTTTCTCTTCTCTTTTTCTTCTCTTTCTCAGGCACGAGCAGCCAGTACGTGTATGTGGGCGGCTACCAGCCTGAAGGGAAGCTGTGGCGGGTCAACATCCAACAACAGAACTTCACGAGCGTGATGCAGCTGCTCGGCAACGCCTCGTCGCCGCCCATCACCACGACAGGCGCGCGCGGCTACATCGTCGATTCTCTTGCCGGTCTCTCCCTCTTCCTCCCCCCTCCTCGCTTTCGTCTTTCGTCTTCGTTCTTTGTCTTCGTTCTTTTGGCTGACGTCAGTTTTTTTTAAAAATAATAATAATAAATTCCACACACAGAGCTGTACGCCTACAACGCCGTCAACTTGACGGACAACTGGACGAGGCAGTTTGGGGACCAGCACTCTTTCTCGAGCCTGGCCTTTGGAGAGGACGGCACGATCTTTGTCAGCGACTCCAACAGCGGTGGCCTCTTTGCCTACGGTCCGCGCTCATCGCCTTTCTTCATCACCTTTTTTCTTACCTCAGCCAACTTCGTCATCATCTTCTTCATTATCTTCATCGTCGTCGTCGTTGTCGTTTACATGAAGCTTACGACGGCTCCTTGCAGGCTGCCCGACCGGGACCAAGGTGGGCTCGAGCGGTGCATGCGAGTCGTGTCCGGCGGGCACCTACTACGTCACCGACGGCCGCGCCCTGTGCCCACAATGCCCCAAGGGCCGCGTACGTCGTCCACACACGCACAAACGCACGCACGCGCGTATCGTCCTTTGTTTGCTCACCGACCCTTGTGTGCGCGCGCACGAGCAGGTGTCGGTGGGCGCGGGCGACTTGTCGTCGTGCCAGTTCTGCTCGGGCAACTCGATCCCGAGCGCGGACCAGACCGCGTGCGTGGCGTGCCCGGAGGGCAGCGAGCCCAGCTTCGACCTCACGTCATGCACGCAGAGCTCGGACACCAAGTCGAGTTCCGCCTCGCCCGTCTTCTCCGTCCCAGCCTGGGCTTCCTCCCTCCTCCAAGCCCAACTCCTCTTCGGTCGATGACGAGCCCCAAGAGCCATTTTATTTACTCTTTAATGCAAAATAACCAGCTGTATGTATTATACCATGCATTCCACTCCTAAATTGATTATTTATTGTAATCTGGTTTTATTCCTTGCACAAGGATTGGTCGCGTGTTTGTCAATTTTTGTCGATTATTTGCAGCTGCATTTCATTTTTAACAAAAAGGAGAACATTCACTTCAGCTTGCTCCAAATAAGGCGAGCGGAAGCGTGCAAACGCCACACGCACAAACACACACCAAACGACATGGAGAAGACCGCCTCCACTGCCACGCCCAAACAACAGCACAAGCCCTCCGAGGCGCGCTTCTACCTGAAGCTCGACGGCATTCACGGTGAAGCGCGGGCGCCTGGCTACGAGGGCTGGATCCCCATTGTCTCCTTCCAGTTTGGCGCCGGCGTGGGCATAGGTTCGTGGCGCTCTGCTCAAACCCGTGGCCGCCGCAGCCGTAGCCGCAGCCCACCCGCCCGTGGCCGTAAGGCAATGACCGAAGCTGAGGAAGAGGCCGAGGCTGTGGCTGCCGTCGGCGCCGAGGACATCTACGTGGACGAGACCGACGAGGAAACGTTCCTCCGCCGCGTGCGCGCCCAGGCCCCTCGAACTTCGGACCCGTCCGTGAGCGAGATGACCCTGACCAAGTTCAACGACAGCTCCAGCCCGCACCTGCTGAGCCTTATGCTGCAGCGCCGGCCCATGCGCCGCGCCGTGGTCGAACACGTCCACGAGAACATCACGCTCCGCTTCGAGCTCTCGACCGTCTTCGTCTCTAGCTACTCGACCTCGGCCAAGAACAATCAAAACAACAGTGATGACGATGACGACAGCGCCAATGACTACATGGACTATGACCGCCCCCAACGACAAGGGCTGGGCGAGCTGTCGTTGTCGCTCAACTTCCACACGATCGACGTTAGCGTGGTGGACAAGATCCGACGACCCCTTGCCCTGCCCGCCACGGCCTTTGCCGCGTTCAACCCGCATGAGATGGACGGCGTGCCGCTGCCGATCGAGCTCCTGGTGGCCATCTTCCTGCAGCTCGACCAAAAGTCCCTGGCCCACGCGGCCCTGGCCTGCAAGCGCTTCGCCTACGCGGCGAGCAACGAGCAGCTCAAGAGCTTCCTCAGCCGCTCGACGTCGTACAACGTCCACTCCAACGAGGTCCGC
>NAVB01002183.1:0-12510 GCA_002179805.1 Acanthamoeba lenticulata | reverse complement strand
CCCCCCCCGCGTGTGTGTGTGTGTGTGAGAGATGCTTTCCTGTGCCGAGAGAGAGAGAGAGAGATTGGGGGGGGGGCAAAAACCAATGATGGAGAAGACGAGGCAAGAGTCCAGGGTCGTCACGGCGATGAACGGGCGCGAGGGGCCTTCCTGCGTGCTCCCCACGTTCATGGCGCGCAGTTGGCTGTGTCGCACACAACAGCGTCAATCGACAGCCACACACACACGCAACGATGCGAGGAAGAAGAAGAAGAAGAAGAAGGCGGCGAGTAGCGATACCCCACGGTAGAGCCCACGCCGTAGAAGTCCGAGGCCGGCGGCAAGCGCGAAACTCCGGCCGCGCGGAGGTCCTCCAACGCGCAGATCCGTGAGGCGGAAGAGTCAAGGGGGAGCCATCACGACACCACAGGTGGTTGCAAGCCCACGAACCGCCAAAACAACACCAACAACAACAACAACAACACGAGCACCAACACGAAGCACAAGAGGAAAGGAGAATGAAGACGAAGGAGGTGGAAAGGATATGAAGCGTGTCGCGGCCGAGGCCAGTGACAAAGGCCAGGAAGGCGGGAAAGCCGGCGGCGGGAGGCGTGCAGGCCATGTACTCGGCCGCATCGTCCTGGAGGCGCTCAGCCTGCGCGTCCACCGAAGCAGGTGGTGGACGTTCGTCGGCGTCGGCGTCACCGAGCCCGATCACTTCGGCCACCACCGACGGCACAAAGTCGACGCCCACCGCCGCGTGCACCAACAGGCGCGCGAGCTGCCGCACACACAACGACAACACACGCCACACACGCCCTGTACCGTGAGAGGACGAACTACGCCACACCCAAGGCGAGAGAGTCCAGGAACCGGACCTGCTCCTGTGCCGCCACGCCCAGGCCACCCGGCGGGAACAGCTCTGTCTGGGCGTCGGTCGAGCTGGCGGGGTCGAACGGGTGCGGGTTCGTGAAGGCCAGCTCGATCGTGGTCTCTGGCCGGACCTGCTTGCAGGCCTCTGCACGCGGAGTTTGTGGGTACATTAGAGCAGAGCCTGTGTTGCCACACACGCGGGGTGGAGAAGATGGAGCTCTCACCCAAAGCAAAGAGATCGCGCTCGTCTTCCTCTGCCCGCATGATAGAGCGCGCATATGTTGATGCCGGACGTGCGCGGACCTCCGCCGGAGGTTCGTCTGTGGATTCGTCCTCATCATGAGTGTCCTTACGTGTCAACAAGAATCCGCCCATGAAGCCCAGGTCGAGCTCGCCATCTGGGCGAAACTGACTGCGCGCATAGGGAAGGGCCAACGCGACCCCAGCATGGTAGGACCATGCCGGTACGGTCCCCACCTCATCCTCCATGAGGTGAGAGATTTCTTGGTGATGCGCACCAAATTTTTCGCATACTTGACCATAATATTGTCGACTGTTGATTTGGCGCCAAAAACAGCAGGGCCAACAGATCAACAAGACGCGGCAAGGCCTTTTGGCAGTTGTGTAAGTTGCGAGCGGTTCAATCCTGCGCAATCGATTGGATCGGTTGCCATAAATTTGTGCATCCTCGCGTTGGCATTCAGAAATTATGAGCAGCACTACGAAACCTGTCGCCAACGGCTCGGCAGCCAAGCCGACTAGCCGCCCTGCCTCTCGGCCCGCTGGCAGCTCATCTGCAGCCACTTCGGTCACCAAGCCACGACCCACTGTGGGCAGGCCTACGACTAGCGCCACTAAGCCAACAGGAGCGACAAGCTCTACCGCTGCTGCAAAGCCTCGGCCAACCAGTGAGAATGGGGCTCGGCCGACTTCGGCGGCTGCAGTCCGGCCTACAACAACCAAGCCGGTGTCAACCAAGCCTGCAGTTCCGAGGCCTGGTATTTTGCTCCTTTCTCTCACTCATTTCACCAATTCATCAACTAATTCTGTGTGTTTTTATTTTTCATTAAGCTGCCGTGAAGCCTCCCGGCTCGGTACGTCGCTGTGTCGCCTGACCGCCGTGGTCGAAAACTGACGTGCTTGTGTCCGCGCAGACTACTTCGTCGCCGCTGAAGCCCACGAGCGTCAGGCCCACTACCCGACCGGCTGCCACGACGACCGCTGCTGGCGCCAAGCCCGTCGCTGCTGTGCGCTCCACGGGAGTCAAGCCTGCCACCACGACATCGGGCACCACCGCGGCTGTCAAGCCTGCCACTACGACGAAGCCCGCGACGGCACGACCCACGACGACCGCCACCAGGCCCACAACTGCGACGGCTACCACCAGACCCGCAACGGCGCGGCCCACTACGGCCACGTCAGGCGCGGCTGCAGCTCGCCCCGTTGTTGCGGTTAGCGGCAGGCGCACAACCACGGCCACCACTACCGCTGCCAAGCCCGCCGCGGCCACCAGCACCAAGCCGGCCACCACGGCGACCAAGCCCGCTGCGGCCAGGCCGACCACTGCCGCCGCCAAGCCCGCTGGCACCGCCAGGCCGGCCACGTCGGCTGCCCGGCCCACCACGGCGACCAAGCCCGCCGCTCGGCCCACTGCTGGCACGGCCAAGCCCACGCCCAGCTCGCGGGTGGCGTCGCCCGCGCGGCCGACGAGCTCTGCGCGCCCGTCCCCGGCGTCGTCACCGGCTCGGCCCGCCGTCAAGCCCGGCACCACGACCAAGCCGGTCGCTGCCGCTGCTGGTGCCAAGCCCGCTGCGACCAAGTCGAGCGCGCCGCCCGTGTCGCTGCTGCGTGTGAAGGGCGTCACGAAGCCGCACGTAGCGGAGTTGGAAGTCTCCTATCGCTCCCTCAACAGCGGCGACTCCTTCGTGCTCCTCCTCGGCGACGGTAACGCCAACCTCCCTGTTACCCTCCCCCCCCACTCACCTGCGGCGGCCTCTGGCTGGCCAAGGTTGGCTCACGACGCAAACGGTGGTGGCAGACACGCGCAAGCTGGCGCGCGTGTTTGTGTGGCATGGCGCCCAGGCCAACGAGGTCGAGCGGTCTGAGGCGCTCGCGCTCGGCGAGCGCGTGGCGCAGCACTTCCCCGACGTCAGCGTCCATGTCCTCGGTAATGCTTATGCGCCTCCTGCTTCGCACACATGCACACCCACCTAGAGCGCTTGCCTCACCCGCGCGCGGCTCCCGCAGGCGAGGGCAAGGAGGAGGTGCAGAGCAAGGACGACGCGGCGGCCTTCTGGGCGGCGCTGGGCGGCAAGGGCAAGCCCGCCACGGCCGCCTCTGCCGGAGCCGACGCGCAGGAGGAGTCCAAGCCTACCCCCGTCATCCACCTGTACATTCTCCCTGCCCCGTTTTGTGTCCTGTTCCCTCCCCCCCCCAAGCTTGCACTTTCTTGTGTATGAGGAGCTGAGCATGACGACGACGATGATGGTGATGGCAGGATCTACGAGGCGGAGGATGGGAGCGTCAAGATTGCCGATCCGACCTCCAAACGCATCGATGCCGCGCTCGACTTCTCCGCCCCGTGGCAGGTCCTCAACCCTAACCCGTCCCCACTCGCCCCGAAACAAACGTTCACTATTCCTGGCCTGATGGCTTCGTCTCGGCGGCTAATATACGCGTATGTTTGTTGCCAAAACAAAACAGGAGACTATGGCGGTGGCGCTCGACACGCAGTACCACATCTACGTCTGGGTGGGCGCCAAGGCCTCATCCAACCTAAAGCTCCTCGCTCCCAAGCTGGCCGCCGTACGTCCTCCCGCCCCCGCTTTCCCCAGATCTGGCGATGCCCTTCCCTCAATCAACAACCTTTGCCCCCCACCACCATCATCATCACTGGCCCGGAGGCTGATGCTCGTGTGACAAATGTTGGGGCTGTGCACACACATGCGCGCACACAGGAGACGCTGGTGTCGGCGGTCAAGAACCGGCCCAAGACATGCCGCGTGCGGGCGGTCAGATCGGGCGCCGAGTCGGCCGCCTTCCTCGCCTTTGCCCCCGACTTTGGTGGCCACCGCCAGCCCGCCGCGGCCCCTGCCGCCGCCGCCAACCACGACGATAGCGCCGCCGAGAAGCCCCAGCCGGTCGAGGCTGAGACGCCCGAGGTCGTGGTTGCGGCTCACATTGACGCTGACGCCGTGGCGGAGGCTTCCACGCCCGAGCAGCGCGAAGAGGAGAAGGTCGAGGAGGTTGAGGAAGAGCAGCAGCAGCAGCTGCAGCTGCAGCATCCCGTAGAAGAAGATGCGACGGCAGCAGCGGCGGTGGATGAGGCCCCCAAGCGAGAGAAGGAGGACGAGGAGAAGGAGGCCGATCTGCACCCGGTCGAGCAGGCGGAGAAGCCCACGGAGCAGGAGCAAGAGCAGGAGCAAGAGCAGGAGCAGAAGCAGGAGCAGGAGGAGCAGGCACCTGCTGGCGAAAAGGCTGATGATGAGCAGGCCGTCGAGCCGGAGGCACCGCATGAGGAGGAACACAAAGGAGAAGAGGAGGAGAAGGAGGAGGAGGAGGAGGAGGAGCCCGTTGCGGAACCCGCGGTCGCTGACGTCAGCGTCGAGCAGACGACTGAAGATGCGAAGGACGCGCCTGAGCCCGTGAGCCAGCAGCCGCCCCATGAGGAGGAGGAGAAGGAAGAGGCGAAGGCCGAAGAGCCCAAGCCCCTCACCGACGAGGCGGAGGCGGCCCACGAGGAGCAGAAGGACGATCACGAGCACGAGCACCACGACCATGAGCAGCAGCCGCAGAACCAGCAGGAGGACGAGGGTCACAACGAAGAGGAGCAAGCGAAGGCGAAGGTCGAGGAGGAGGCCGTGGAGGAGGTCGCCGAAGAGATCGTCGAGGAAGTGATCGAAGAGGCCCTCCACGCCGCGACCCACCATCAGGAGGAGGAGGAGGAGGAGAAGGAGCCGACCGATGGTGATGCTGCTGCTGATACCGCCGCCGCTGATGATGATGACCATGCCGAGGCCAAGCAGCAGGCGGAGGAGCAGGAGCAGAAGGAGGAGGAGGAGGAGGAGGAAGAAGAAGAGAAGGTCAACAACGCCCACGAGCACCAAGATGAGGCAGAGGTGGAGAAGCCCGAGAAGGAGGAGGAGGAGGAGGAGGTCCATCATGAGGAGGTGGCCCAGGAGGCGATTCCTCATCACCATCACGAGGATGAGGAAGAAGTCAAGGAAGAGGAGGAGGAGGAGCCCAAGGAAGCGGCAAAGGACGAGGAGGAAGGGGAGGAGGAGGAGCCCAAGGAGGAGAACCATGCGCACGAGCTCGAGGCCCACAAGGATGATGAACCGCAGGAAGAGCCCCAGGAAGAGGAGAAAGAGGAGGTCGAGGAGGAGCCCGAGGAGCAGTCGACCGAGCCCGAGCAGCATCTTCGTCATGATAACGAGGAAGAGGAGGAGAAGGAGCTTGACCTGCCGCAAGAGGAGAAGCACGAGGAGGAGGAGGAAGAAGAAAAGGAGGAGGAGGAGGAGAAGGAGCCCTTCCACCAGCAGCCTCATCACCATGAGGAAGAAGAGGAGAAGGTGCAGGAGACGGTGCAGGAGGAGCAGCATGAGCCCCAGCAGGAGCAGGAGCAGGAGCATGACGAGGAGGAGGAGCAGGAGGAGGAGCAGGAGAGGAGAGGCACGGAGCCCCCTCAAGTGTCCTTCGAAACCGCAGAGGAGAACAACAACAGCGAGGACGAGGAGGCGGACGAGGAGGCGGAGGAGATTCAGCACCACCGGGAAGAGGGCAAGCACGTAGAGGAGCAGAAGGAGGAGGAGAAGGAGGAGGAGCCAACGACGGAGAAACAGGAGGAGGAGGAGGAGAGCAAGGAGGAGAGCAAGGAGGAGAAGGCCCATGAGGAAGACCAAGTCGTGGAGGCGACGACGACGGAAGAGGTCGTGGCGGAGGAGGAGGAGGCTGTGGCGGCGGCAGAGGGCGAGGAAGAGGAAGAGGAGGAGGTGGTAGAGGTGGAGGCGGCTGTGTGGACACCGAACAACAACAACAACGAGGAGGAGGAGGGCGAGATCTACGATCCCACGGCCGATGACGAGGACCACCAGCAGCAGCAGCCTCACCAGCAGGAGGAGGAGGAGGAGGTCGAGGAGGAGGAAGTCGCCGTGGCCGTGGCTCCGTCCGCCAGCGCCAACGAAGAGGAAGAGGAGGAGAGCGGCATCTACGAGCCCTCCGACCACGAGGGCGAGGAGGTGGAGGTCGTCGAGGTCGCGGTGGCTGTCAAGACAACGGGCGACGACGACGAGGAGGAGGGCGGGATCTACGACCCCAATGCCGACAGTGACGAGGAGGAGGTGGTGGAGGAAGTGGCCGAGGCGGAACCCCACCACCACCATCACCAGCAGGGCGCCATGCTCTCCCCCGAAGAGGAGGAGGAGGGCATGATCTAGAGAGAGCGTGGGGGATGATGGTGGATGCGAGGAAGAGGGGAGGGGGGGTGAAACAATAATTTATTATTCTCTTCTTTTTGCCGCCACTTTTGTACAACCCTTTTGTGCCCCCCACATCCCCTGTCCTGGCGTGGCAATGATCAGCGTGGGTGATGGCGATGATGATGGTTCCCCAGTCATGATCATCGGGCAACAATCACTGGCCCCTCTAGGGCGAGGGCGGCGCGTTCTTCTTCTTGGTGTTGCTGGTCGTCCGTTGTTGCCCCGTTCGGTTGCTTCGCTTGGCCGTTGAGGACGACTTGGTGGGCTCGCCATCGCGCAGGCCTGTCGGGGAGGCGTTGGCGCTCAAATGGTCGAGCATGGCGAGCCCGGCCGCCAGATCGGCGTTGACGTCGCGCACGACGCGGAGACTGTCGGCCAGACCCGCCACGCCGACCGCCAATGCGGCGAGACTCGCCGCGTCGGCCGTCTGCTCGCCGTCGACTTGCAACACCTCGGGCGGGACGTGCTCGGCCACCGCGCGCCGCAGGCCGCTCAGCTTGGCCAGGTAACGGTCGAGGGAGCTCAGGTCCTTCATCTCCGCCCGCGTGCGCGCGTTCTGTTCCTCGAGCTTGCGTATCTTCTCGTTCAGCTGCACATTGCGTGGTTCGTTGTTACCGTTGTTGTTTAGCAAGAGGAACACGAACCGAGCCTAGCTGGACAAGGCTTCAAAGGGGGACAGGCGGGCGTACAAGGGCGCGGTCGCGCTGGATCTCGAGCAGCGCCGCGCGCTTCTCGTTGATCTTCCGGCGACTGATGGTCTCGGCCCGTCGGAGGCCCCGGTAGACCGCCGCCTTGTCCGCCTATGCCCGCGCGTGTGTGTGTTGCGTGTGTGCGTACGTGAGCGAGTCAGGTACAGGACAAAAGCAGAGGAGGACGAGGAGGGAGACACGCACGAGGGCGAGGAGGGCGTCGTTGACGGCGTCGCGGAAGCGCTTGCGTTCGTTCTGCCACTCGTCGGCCTCCGCCACGCGCTCGTCCAGAGCGGCCATGATGGCCCGCCCGACCACCTCCCACTCCTGTCCTTGTTGTTGTTGTAGTAGTGAATTGTTGTAGTTCCCCCCATTTGTGAGCCACTCGCGCTAGGCAGGAGGGAAGGAGATGAGAGGGGAGGGGAGGGGGGGGACGAGGCGCGACCTTGGTCGAGGCGGAGCCAAAACAAGACCAGCTGATCCACTCCACCGCCTCGCCCTCCTCCTCCTCCTCCTCCTTCTCCCCTTCGTCCTCCTCCTCCTCCTCCTCCTCCAGCTCCTTTCCCCGCTCCTCCTGCCGCGCTTCATCGGCTCCATCGGCGCGCCGACGCCCCGAGGGCTTTTTCTCCCTCGTCGCCTCCTCCTTCTCCTTCTCTTGCTTCTTTTGCTTCTTCTTCTTCGCTTGGTTGTTCCTGCTCGCCCCTTCACTCTCCTCTTCCCTCCCGTTTGCGTGTTCTTCTTCTTCCTCTACTACTACTACTTCGTCTTCTGCTTCTCCACTTGATGACCGCGGGCGCTTCTTCTGGGACGTCCTCTTCCCGCGCGTATCCTTTTCGTCCTCTTCCTCTTCCTCCTCCTCTTCCCCTTCCTCTTCCTCCACGCGCCACCTGCTCCCCGCGGCCTTGAGCAAGCCCCGCCCCAGGCGCCCTCCTCCTCCTCGTCGTCGTCCTCCTCCTGCTGCTGGTGCTGATGGCGCTGGTGGTAATGGTGGTGGTGGGGCCTTGTCCGGAGACGCCCGGATCCCGCCCGTCACCTCCACCTCCACCTCGTCCTCCTCTTGTTCTTCTTCTTCTTCTTCGGCAGCCGTGTCCTCGTGTTGGAACTCGGCGGCATCGCTGTCGCTGTCCTGCGCAGCCTCACGCAATCCCCGACGGCCTGTGCTCGTCCTCGATGTCGATGTCGTCGTAGTCGTCGTTGATGTTGCCGAGAGTGACGACGATGATAGCATGCTGCGGCTGGCCTCGGCTTCGCCGTCCTCGACGGCGTCTTCATATGCAGAGAACAGAGACGCGTCCCGGTCGCGTTCCCCATGTTCCTCCTCTTCCTCTTCCTCCTCCCCCTCTTCCTTCTCCTTTAGCACGTCGTTGCTGGCCATGTCCTGCGGGGCCACCAGCTCGGCCTGTGCGTCGTTAGCCTTCCCCTCTTCCTCCTCTTCCTCGGCCTTGTGGCTGCCGCGCCCCGGAGACACGGGCCCGGCACTCCGCCGCCGCTTGGCCGGGGACGCGCGCCCATGCATGGCGGCATCAGGGTCAGGAACGAGACGCGCGGGCGACGCATAGGCCTTGTTGTGTGTGGCGGGCACACCTTCGTTGTCGCTCTCGCTGTCTCCTTCGTTATCCTGACCGAGGAGGTTGCCGAGCATCATCCTGAAGGGGCACTGTGTTGCCACACGGCGCCTTGGGTGGGGAGGGGTCATAATTGTGTAGTGACCGTTAAATTTTGATGATTACAGATTGTAGATAGGTTTGCAGCAAGACAGGATGGCCGGCACGTACTCACTAACTCGCTCACGCAGCCGCTTGCGATTTTCATCGCGCTGCCAACGAGGAACAGCTGGCCCCCCTCCAGTCTCCATCTTGTAGTGGCGCAGAAAACAGGACCGGAAAGTATTTTCTCTCACCCTTCGCGTGGGTGGTACATGAATGCACGCCCCCATGGGCAACGTTTTGAAAGAAAGTGCGTAACAATGATTTGCAGTAATTTTATTGCCGGAAGAGCATTTACTGCGCCTTGGCCGAAACCCTAGCATCGTGCTCCTTCTTGTTGTACTCGCGGGTAAGCTTCCTGAGCTCCTGCCTGACCACGCGGGACTTCTCCTTCTTGGCCAGCATGACCTTGAAGCGGTCGAAATCGTTGAGGGCGGCCCTCTTCTTCCTGAGGGCGATCTTCTTGGCCCAGGAGGTGGCCTCCCACTTGCCCTGGATGTCGGCCTCAGTGTAGGCCTTGACGAGGGTCTTAAGGCGGGGCGACTTGGCGATCTTGACCTTGAGGTCAGTGAGGGCGAGCCTCTTGAAGGGGATGGACTGCCTCTGAACGCCGTTCAGGCTGGAAGGACCATCGATGAAAGCCTGTATTGCGCCATTAATGTGATTATTAGCACTCCTGAAGGTGATTGTTGACGCCAGCTCCACGGGCATAACATACCCTGTTCTGGTCGAGAACGTCGATGATGACGCAGAGCTTGCCGGCATCAGGGCCGTAGTTAATGACGGCAACACGGCCGATCTCAACGAAACGCTGGAACACCTGTAAGGAAAAGGAGGTGTGTCAGAAAGGAGGTCCATATCTTAGCCTTGCCCACAACCCTCTAGACATCTCGTAAATCCCCAAGCGCCTGCGAGCCCGTACCATTGTGTAGAGAGGGATGCCGATGCGGCTTGCGGCGAGGGGAGAGAAAGGAGAAAGGGAGAAAAGAGTGTAAGGCAGCAGGATTTAACCAGCCGCAGTTTTTGGTTGCTGACGTCAGCACGACGTGGTTGGCGGCAGCGTGGAGGGGCACGAAGACAACGCCACGAAGGCAGAATTTCTGGAGGTAGAGACGATCAAGTGCCTATCCTTGCTCTTCTCCAGCAGATCGCTTGGAAACGGCGCTGCTTGATTACTTGACAGTGCGCCAGTGAGATACAAGCCACCATGAATCCGATGGAGAAGAAAAATGATGATGAAGGTCTACTATTCCCATCCCCCAACTGTTACGACATGAGAATGCTCGAAGATTATTGTGTGCTGTTTTTGTCACTTGTGGTGACACGTTCTAATCACAATTATCCTCTTCGCTGTCACGCAGGCTACGATCCCTTCATGGGGGTGGACAAGGGTTCGGTGCTGCAGGAGAAGAGGATCTTTAACGAAAGCCCCATCAACCCGCGCAAATGTTGCCATCTCATTACCAAGATCCTCTACCTTCTCGGGCAGGGTCAAACATTCACTAAAAACGAGGCCACTGATCTTTTCTTCGCCACCACCATGCTTTTTCAATCTACTGATGTACGTTACCTCCACTTCATTCGACTCCCTTTAGGTTTTCTTCAACTTTGGGACTTGCCTAATCACTGAGCGCTCTTGGCCAACAGGTGAACTTGCGTCGCATGGTCTACCTTGTGCTCAAGGAGCTGCTGCCTCTGGCTGAAGATGTCATTATTGTCATCAGCTGCCTCACCAAGGACATGAACAGCAAGACCGACCTCTACCGCGCCAATGCCATCCGAGTGCTCTGCAAGATCAATGACGTGCGTCCCTCTTCCGCTGCGTGTAGCGCCGTTCTGGACTCAGCGCCACATGGGCTTTGGCATCCTTCAGGTGGGCATGCTGGTTCAGGCCGAGCGCTACCTCAAGCAGGCCATCGTAGACCGTGAGCCCTATGTGGCGAGTGCCGCTCTCGTCTCTGGCATGCACCTTATGCGGGGTTCTCCTGGTGGCGTAGACATCGTACGAACTTCTCCTTTCTCTCCATAGGAGGCCCAGTCAGCTCTGTTGCCACTGGACCGCGTTCTCATCCCTTTTCCGCTGTTCCTGTGCAGGTGAGGCGCTGGTTCAGTGAGGTGCAAAACGCTGTTAAGAGCAAGTCGAACATGGTGCAGTATCACGCTCTGGGTCTGCTTCATCAGATTAAGCGCAACGATCGTCTTGCTGTCTCGAAGCTGGTGTCGGAGATGACCCGCAGCCCCGTGCGTTCGCACTACGCGCACTGCCTCCTTATCCGATACACGTGTCAAGTGCTTGACGATGAGACCGATGACTCGTGCGTCTCCTTTCTCTCTTCTCTCTTCTCTCTTTCTCTCTTATTCTTTGCTTTGCAACTTATGTATCTCCAACTGACCGGACGGGGGTTGTGATCAGGGAGCGTGGTCGCTTGTACGACTACCTGGAGAGCTGCTTGCGACACAAGAGCGAGGTGGTGATCTACGAGGCGGCCAGGGGCATCTGCGGCCTGCGAAACGTCTCGTCCAAGGAGCTGACCCCGGCCGTGGCTGTCCTCCAGATGTTCCTCAGCTCGCCCAAGGCGAGCCTCAGGTTTGCCGCCGTACGCACGCTCAACAAGGTGGCCTCGAGCAACCCGATGGCGGTGACTGTGTGCAATCCGGACATGGAAAACCTGATTGGGGACGTGAACCGTTCCATCGCCACGCTGGCCATCACTGCGCTGCTCAAGACCGGCGCCGAGACCACCGTCGATCGCCTCATGAAGCAGATCACCAACTTCATTAACGACATCTCCGACGAGTTCAAGATTGTGGTGGTTGATGCCATCAAGACCTTGTGCCTCAAGTACAAGCAAAAGCACCGCACCCTCATGACCTCTCTCGCCAACATGCTCCGCGACGAGGGCGGCTACCAGTACAAGAAGGCCATCGTCGACGCCATGTTCACCATCATCGCCTCCATCCCCGAGGCCAAGGAGCCTGGTCTCGCCCACTTGTGCGAGTTTATCGAGGACTGCGACTTCACGCAGCTCTCGACGCGCGTACTCAACCTGCTCGGGCAGGAGGGCCCGACCACAGCGTCGCCCTCCAAGTACATTCGCTACATCTACAACCGCCTCACCCTCGAGAGCGCCAACGTGCGTGCCGCCGCTCTGTCGGCGCTGGCCAAGTTCGCGCTGGCCCTTCCCAACCTGCGCCCGTCGATCACGACCCTCCTCTCGCGCTGCATCCACGACAGCGACGACGAGGTGCGCGATCGGGCCACCATCTACCTGGGTCTCCTGCAGCGGGACCAGGACCTGGCCCAGCGCCTCATCGTCGATGCCCTGCCGGTCCCTCTTCAGAATCTGGAGCGCTGCCTCAAGGAGTACGCCGCCAACCCGTCAGCGCAGCCGTTTGACATCGCCACGGTGCCCATTACGCCGCTCGTGCCCGAGGGTCCCGACCGAAGCAAGCTTCACGCGTCAGGCACGTCCGGCGTGGCGGCCGCCTTCCGGACTGACGCCGCGGCCGAGCTGTCGGCGGCGAGCAAGGCCACACTACCTGCCATTCCAGAGCTGGCCGCGCTGGGCCCGGTGTTCAAGTCGTCGGCGCCGCAGCAGCTGACCGAGTCGGAGACCGAATACGTGGTCAACTGCGTCAAGCACATCTTTGCCGGGCACGTGGTGTTCCAGTTCAACTGCACCAACACGCTCGACGCCCAAATGCTCGAGCACGTCGTGGTCAAGATGGACGCCTCGGGCGCGCCCGGTTTCCGGGTCGAGTGGGAGCTCGAGGCCCCGAGCCTCG
>NAVB01002181.1:0-16182 GCA_002179805.1 Acanthamoeba lenticulata | reverse complement strand
AGGAACGCACCAACGATGTCAGGTTGGCCAGCCACGGTGGCCAAGTGGAGACCAGCATTGAGCTTCTTGGCACTGTGCTTCTTTGCCTCAAGAACTTTGCATACCTCCTCCTTATTTCCCTTCTCAATAGCCTCACCCAACCTGTTCTTCAGGTAAGGAATGAATGGGACAGACAAGCGACAGCAGGAGGACGTACTTTGACTGTCCTTCTCCCATCTTCTTACTTGTGTTGCTGCAACTGGCCGGCCAGCTTTAATGTGGCGCTTGACGCGAGCCGTGGAGCAACCGTCTTGGCTTTTATTTCACGTCAAGTGCGACGTCTTAGCAGGGAAGGTACACCCGGCATGCTGAATGACTTCTGATGAAGCGTAGTGCCCACTCGCCACACACTGTTGCAGCCAACGGGGCGCTGCATCAGCAAGAGAGTCGTCTTCAGCATCCCTATGCTGACGAATGAACTCGGCAAGAAAGCCACCAACGAACGCGTCGCCGCTGCCAATGAAATCGACAATCTTCTCCTTTGGCACTACCGGCACGGGGAACGTAAAGGACTTGACATACCCACCGAAGCAACAAAAGGTCAATAACGGAGCAAAACGAATGATTCAGGTGTCGAGGAGACGCGTACCTGGCCTTTTTGAGCCACAATCGTCGGCTGAGTGCCGCGTGTGATGACGACGAGCCTTGATGATGGTGCTGTGCTATCGCTGTGACTCAATCCAAGGGCAGCCTCTTCTACTGCGTTAGCCTAGAGTAAATGTAATCATTAGCTTCACAAAACGTCCCTTTGGTTCGTTTTGGGGATCTGGCGCACCGCAGCAAGAGCCAGGGCCTCTTTCTCCTTGGCAAAGACCACGTCCACGAAAGGCAACAGCTCGCGAATGGCCTGACGGTGAACGTTGACTACAGAAATGTTGGAGAGGTTCATGACCACGGTCTGGTGCGCCAGTTGTAAGGTCAGCTGTGCGACGAGAAAGGACGAAAGTACGTGGCTACGTGCCTTGCCCTCTGTCCTGCTTTGGCGAACCATCGTGGATACGACATGGGGCGCGAAGGAAAGGAATGCACACTCCACGTAAATGTACCGTGCCTGGTCCAGAGCCCGTTTCGTAGCTTCCTCGAGCAAACTCAACTTGAACACCTCCGATGCACCGGCGGTGAACACCTGATGCCTGAGGCACAAAATCAGTCCATGTTGGGGCATGGGTTGCAAACAGCATTGCGTACCTTCTGTCCGCCTTGTCTCCCACCAGAGTCAGAGCCAAGCAAACTCCCGTCGAGTGCCCAGCAACGGACATGTAGCAGAAGGTCGCGGCACTGCCCTCCGCCTCAATTGCTGTTCGGAGCAAATCAGCAAAGTGGTCGTCGCCCACGCTGCCCACAAACAGGCTCCGGTGTTCGTCGCCCAGCAGCCACTGTGATGTCATCAGTCAGCAATGGCGCAGCATCTTGCAGGAGTAGCAGGAACCAACCTGAGCCACCCGTATGACATTTTGAGTGGATCCGCCCGCGATGTACTGGATGCTCGCACCACTGTTGACGGCGTCGTTGTACCTGCACGAGCCGAAGTGAGAGCTCCAATCACAAGATGAAAAAGCACTCAATTGTACAAGCTAAGCGTTTGCTGGCCATCACGCGACAGCCCGAATGAGTTGAGCGTCAGTCCCCGCCTGCACCCCGCAACATTGCGTTAGGCAAGCTCAAGGAGAGACGGCAGCGCAGTACACACGCGGACAAAAACTCCTCTGGCACGGCCGCCTTGATGTCTAGGATCGGACACCCAAGTCCTGCCAGCACAGTCGTTCGCTCGCCTGTTGCCTCCTCCATTTGTTTGTTTTATTTTATTTATTTTTAATTCGTGAATTGAAGGAGAAAAAAGCCGCAGGAAAAGAACAAGCGAAAGAAAACACACGACACAAAGGAGCGAGAAGGCCGTGCGCCAGCAGCCACTCCCGACAGGTTTTGGTCTGGAACGAGGCAAGCAAGAGCCAGCATCTTCTCCCTCGTGGGAGGGACAGGATCCCATCTAGATCAGCATGTCAGCTTCGTGGTATAACAAATTGAAGTCCAATGTGACAAACATGGTGGGCGAAAATCTGCCTTCGGGCATCGAAGGCGCTCTGCAAGCGGTGGCTTCACCCGTCCACGCCCTTCGTTCCTCTACAGATGCGGCGGCCACGACCCCGGGGACGCCCCCACCATTCCCCTCACTTGGACCCGCCACCCCAGGCCCAGCTGCTCCGACCTCTGCCGCTTCGCCCGCTGCAGACAACGTACCCCCCCACGAGCCTTTCCTCTGCCCTGCCTTTTTGTGGTTCTGCCAGGACCAGCGTCACTCACGTCCTCGTTCACACCCACTATTGTAGACGCCCATGCGTATTTCGCTGGACACAGCATCGAGAGAGGAGCTGGTCAACTTCGTGAAGAAGCAGGCCATCGCTGTCAAGAAGCGAGACGAAAAGATCTCTGGTTCGTGCTGCACTTGACCCACTTTTGAAAAGTAAATGTCTGACGCTGCACATACATGCAGAGCTGGTTGATGCCTACAAGCGCATCGTCAAAGAGCGAAATGAGTTCAAGGCCAAGCTGGCCGAGCGCGAGCAGGAGGACGAGGCCATCCTCAACGCCGATCTCGGTCTCGCCCCGCCCTCGTCAGGCGAGGACGCCGCCCAGAACGGCGCCGAAGAGGCTTCGCCGGGCGTCAACGACGTCGAAGCCGAACTGCGAAAGCAGCTCAGCAACGAGGCTGGCGCTGGCGGTGAAGCTGGCATCACCGAAGGCCAGAAGCCCGCCAACGACGTCAACGGCGGCAGTGACGGGATTTACGAGATCGACGAGGAGGAGCGCGAGAAGGAGCAGCAGCGCCGAGAGCGCGAGCGCAAGCGCGAGGAGGCCTATCAGACACGCCTGCGCGAGCTCGTCAAGGAGACTCACGTGCTGCGACGCAAGGCCCACGAGGCCCGGGCCGAAGCCGACGTGCGCGTACGCGAGCAGGAGCAGCGGATCGAGTCCCTCGAGCAGGAGCTCCGTGAACAACGCGACCTCTTCGCGGCGCTTGAGACCAAGTCGGCTGCGCAGGTCGAGCGGCTCGCCACCGAGCTCCAGCGTACGTCCTGCGGGCTTCCGAATGGATTCTTGCCTGGACTCACTTACGGCGGCGCCACACGCAGGACTGGGCGAGGACGAAGCGCAAGCCAAGGCCGAAATGGAGGCTGCGCACAAGGAGAAGGTCGACGCCCTGGAGCGCGAGCTGGCCAAGCAGCGCGACACCCAGCAGGAGCTGCTCGAGGCCGGCCAGCGCCGCATCAAGGTGCGCTCCCGTCATCTCGTTCATCTAGATGGATCCTCAATTCACGATCGTGTTATGGGCGCCATCAACGCAGGAGCTGAGCAGCGAACTCGAGGACAGCCAGGCCAAGACGCAGGAGCTGAGCGAAGACCTCCAGAAGGCGCGCGAGTCACTGGCCGGTACATCGCTCCACCCACCAGATGTTCTTGTGCCCACTCGCATCAGATCTCGTGGCTAATGACGACGTCGATGCCCGTGGCAGAGCGCGAGCACCAGTTGTCGACGATGCAGAAGGACAAGGAAGTCGAGCTGCAGGGCCTGCACGACACCCTCATCCTCATGCGCAACGAGGCCAAGGTGCGTCTTTGCTTGATAGGTTTGTGCGCACGCGCGCGCGAATCAGTCGCCGACCTCTCCCTTTGTACAGACTCTGGGCGAGGAGAGCGCGCAGCTCAAGCAAGAGCTTGCCAAATGGCAGCGCGAGGCCGAGAGCAAGGCCGCACTGGCGGTCGAACTTCAGGAACGCCTCGACGCGCGTCCACCGGAGACGCAGATCAACGCCGTCGCTTCGTCTAGTAAAGAAGAAGAGGAAAAGAAGCCCGACGAGGAGGAAGGACGCGCCAAGGCAGAGGCTCAACCTAGCGACAGCGACCAAGCGGGCCTCTTGGAGGCCGCCCGCGCGCGGATCGCCGAGCTGGAAGAGCAGCTCGCCCAGCTGAGCAGCTTAGAGCAGGCGGTCCCTCCTGGCGCCGCAGACGAGGCTGCGGAGCTCCGAAAGCGCCTGGACGACGAGCAAGAGCGGCTCAACGGCGAGCGCCGACAGATCGAGGAAGCGCGTGCAAAAATGGAGCGTGAGCGGAACGAGGTCCACGAGGACCGCGAGAAGCTGGAACGCGAGCGAGATGAGGTCCACGAGGACCGCGAGCGACTGCGCGAGGAGCGGGACGACCTCGAGCGCGAACGCACCCGGCTGCGGGACGCCCCCCAAGAGCTCGCTGCCGCGGCCGCCGGGGCTACGCCCACGTCCGACGAACCCGTGCCTGATGGCGACGCCCCGGACAGCGCAGCCGCGCAGCCCGAGGTCGAGCCAGAGGAGGTGGCCCGCCTGCGCGCTGAGCTCCAGCAGCGCGACGATGAGCTGGCGCACAAGCGTGAGGAGCGCGAGCGCCTGCGGGAGCGCATCGTGCGCCTCAAGGCCAAGGCCCGCGAGCTGGTCCGGAAGGCCAAGGACGACCGCGAACGGCTCGAGCAGGCCGCAGCGCGGGCAGAGGACGACGCCCGCCGGCTGAGCGAGGAGCTCGACACCGCTCGGACGCGACTGGCGGACGCCGAGCAACGGCTGACGCAGACCCAAGACGAGGCCGAGCAGGCCATCACCCGCGAGAAGGACGCCTTCCGCAGCAAGCTCAAGGACCTCAACGAGCGCCACGACAAGGCTCTCACCGACAAGGACGATCTCATCCGCAAGCTGCGCGAAGAGAAGGAGGTTCGTGCCCTCCTTCGTACTTGCCTGCTGATGTGTGCTGACGTGGCTTCGTGTCATCCTCAGGAATTGCTGAGCAAGGTCAACACGGCGGCCGAGGAGAAGCGACATGCGGACGACACGCTCGCCAAGCTCCAGGAGGTGATGATGCAAAAGGACACGCAGTACAAGGCCGTCAAGGACAACGAGAGCAAGCTGCTGAGCCTGATCGAGATGTTCAAGAAGCAGCTCAAGGAGATCGAGAAGAACTCGGAGGACAAGGAAAAGAAGCTGCGGGAAGAGATGAAGGGCGAGGTCGAGAAGCGGAACAAGCTCAACCAGCGACTCGAAGAGGAGAAGGACCGGCACCGGAAGGCCGTCGAGGAGATGCAGAGCGGGCTGGCCGAGCAGCGGCTCGCCACGGAGCAGCTGGGCCACATCAAGAAGCTCATGAAGGAGGCCGAGGAGCGGCAGTGCGACGAGCTGGCCCGCGTCGAGCGCGACCGGCAGGAGGTGCTCGACACGCTCGAGCACGTCAAGGCCGAGCGCGAGCGTGAGCGCGAAGGCCGCGCGGCCACGCAGGCCAAGGTCCGCAAGCTCAAGGACCTGCTCAAGCTGGCCGAGAAGCACGTCGGAGAGATGCGCCAGAAGTTGGCTGCGCGCGAGGACGAGCTCACGGCCCTTCGTGGCGAGCTCGAGGCCGCCGCCCAGCGCGCCGAGGAAGAAAAGGCCGATGTGGAGAAGCGCATCACGGTCGAGGTCAAGGCCAAGGCCCGCGACGAGTTCCTCCAGCAGCTCCGCAAGGCCGCCCAGGTCTACAAGGACAAGATGAAGGAGCTCGTACGTCCTTTCTTTCCCTATTCGGCCGATCTGGCCTCGTTCTAATCCCGACGGGCGTACAGCAAACCCAACTGGGGCAGGTGACGCAGGAGCTCGAGGACACCAAGGCCGAGTTCAGGTCGTACAAGCTGCGCGCGCAGTCCGCCATCCAGTCCAAGGCCTCGGCCTCGGTCCTGACCGCGGCCTCGCCCGTCGTCGACCGGCGGGCCGCCACCAGCACCGAAACCCACGAGGCGGGCGAGAAAGACGGCAGCGCGACCGCGCACGGCCCAGAGGCCCAGGAGACGACGGAGGCCGAAGGCGCCGACACCGCCGCCACGTCAGACTGGGGCGCGATGGTGGGCACGCTCCAGCAGGAGGCTTCGCAGCTGCGACAAGAGGTCGACCGCCTGCGCGCCGAGAATGAGGAGCTGCGGCTACACGAGCGCGCGGCCGCCGCCCTCCAGGCCGAGCTGGCGGAGCTGCAGCGCAGGCACGCGGCGGAGCTCGAGGAGACCGAGCGCGTGCGGGCCGAGCTGCGGCAGCGCAACCGCGAGTGGGAGGAGCGGTTGGCCGAGCGCGAGGCCCGCCACCGTCGAGCGCTCGACGACCACCAGCACGAGCTCGAGCGCGTCCGGCACGCCAACGCCGACCGCCTGGCCGAGCTCGAGGAGCGCCTCCAGGCCGAGCAGGATGCGTACGTCGACGATAGCGTGCTGACGTGGCGGGGAGATTAGCTGACGTGATACAAACGCAAACAGGGCGCAGGCGGCGCAGAAGGAGAGGCAAGAACGCGAGGCGCAGCTGACCAAGGAGATCAAGGTCCTCGAGCAGCGCATCAAGTTGCTCAACGGGATGAACGGGGTCAAGCCGCTCTACAACTCGTCGTCGATATCGTTGACCTCCTCCTCTTCGTCGGTGCCCATGTCCTCGACGGGCCCGGGTATGATCTCGCCGGGCGTCTCGCGGTCGCCCTCGTCCGTCTCGCTGGCCGAGGACATGGGCGCCGTCAAGCCCATGAGGTGCGCTTCGACGTGTTAGTTCGGCGATGAAAACAATGGTGTTGATGCTGATCATGATGCCGACTGCGCAGGGAGGAGCTCGAGCGCGGACCGACGGGCAACGTCCTCTACAATCAGATGAAGGCCGCTCACCGCGAAGTACATTTTCCGAAACCATTTATTCTGAAATCATTTAAACTACTTATTAATTTTCAAAAATGTGATTAATGGCGTATGCACACAGGAGCTGCAGCGACTGAAGGTGGAGATAGACGAGCTGAGGTCGGCGTTGGCCGACGCAGAGCACACGACGAAGCTGCTGCTCATGCAGGAGCAGGTCCTCAAGGACGAGATCCGCGAGTTTGAGCGCTCCCGGAAGCGCGAGACCGCCAACATCGAGTACGTCTCCCGTGTGTGCGTGTGTGTGGCTCCTTCCCCGGCCTGGGCGTGACCTCTGGTCTGACGCACACGACCGCGTACGTGTTGCGATGCTGCAGTTACCTGAAGAACATCGTCGTCAAGTACATGGAGACGGGGGAGCACGATGCGCTTCTGCCGGTCATCTCGACCGTCCTGCAGTTCACGCCGGAGGAGGTCGAACGAATCAACCAACGACGCAAGGCCTCCGCCTCCTTCTGGGGCTCCGTACACATCCCTCCTTCCCTCCCGCCCTCCCCATAAGCACCTGCGCGTGCTACACCCTTTTGTCCCTTTTTTTCACCTGGCGGTGTGCAGGTATGGGGCGGCAAATGAGCTCACGTGATCTCAAGAAGCTGTCCAGCCATTTTTCTCTTCTTTTTTTTTCCATGTACAAGAGGGACATTTCATCAAAAGGATAAAAACTTGAACCACCATTGCCTCATGTGTGATGATTACGACCAAAAGGCGTGGTAGAAGGAGCCGTACGGGAAGGACGGTCCCTCCCATCGGCACGGGCTCGGTGTTTGCGCGCGTGCATGCTGCGCGGGCCTTCACTCCACACGCCGCCGAAAGAGGGCAGCCACTCCCGCTCTGTTCCTCCAAAAACGCGTCTTTAGACTGAGCACGAGCATAGGAGGGGGAATGAACTGGGGTTGAACGCCAGGTACCGTTCTCCTCCAGCTCGGCCAACCCAGCTTCTCGTCTTCGCTTGAGTTCGACGTACCATCCGCCGACTCGATTTGGGTTCTTCGCCTTCTTCTTGGCCGCCTGCGCAGCCCTCAGTTCGTCCAGCGTTCGGCGCAGCTCCTCCTTGGGCGAGAGCGCTTGACTTGCTGGAGTCGCCATTCCGAGCTGGGTCGAAGAGGAGGAAGAAGAAGAGGCACATCCTTCATCACTCAGCCATGGCGGGCGAGCGCCGGTGTGGATGTTGCCCTCGCCTTCGCGCAGTTCGGGCACAGCGATGACGGTAAGGTCTGGCGTGTGTGTTTGTGGCCAGAGGTCAGCAAAGTGCTGGATGACCAAATGGTGGATGCAAGTGGTGTGTCGGCAGTACTTTCGCCATAGGCGATCGCGGTCCGCCTCAACAGCGGTGGTGGTGGTTGGCCGCTCACGCTGCCGCGGAGGCCGTTGGGCTGACCAGTGCGGCCTGATGAAGGAAACACAAGTGGAACCGGGAGGGGGAGGGGTTCTTGAAAAAGAGGGGAAGGGCTGGAGGAGCTCAAGAACGGAGGAGCTGAAGGGACAGGAGGAGAGGGAGAAAGATGTCCAGAAAGGATGGATTGGATATGTTCTTCTTCGGTGCGCCGCTGGCGTTCGCTTTGTTCGGTGTGTTGATGAAGCGCCTTCTGGCACGCCTCTTCAAACTATAGAAGCCAACCCAAACAAACAAACAAACAGTTAACGCAGCAACGATGAAGGAAAGCTGAGCACTCGACAGGGTCTGTACTTGCTCCAACTGCGTGAGGCTCAAGAGGAACTGGTCTTTGGCGCTTGCGGGCGCGCCGGTGGTGCGCCAGAAAACGTGAACCGTGTCGTGGTGCTGCCGCGTAGCCAAGTGTCTCACCACCGCTTCGCTGCACAGGATGGGTTCATGGTGAGTATGTGCTGAAGCCGAGGCCGCTGTTGAGCGAGTGGAGGGTACCAGAAGAATTGGTTTGCAGAGTTATCGATTTCCTCTTCACAAAACCAACACCAATAGCTCTTCTCCAGTTCCTTCCATTTGGATTCAGGGCGGACAGAGGGAGACAGAAGATGCTGTTGGATGTTCAGAGAGATCAGCTTCTCAGCGGCCTTGTCGATGATGGTTTGCAACTTTTTCTTGTGGTGCGCCTTGTACACATGCTTCGGTCCATCTTTGTGATTAATTCGACACGAGGGGCAGCGGCCGTACATAAATAAATAAATAAATAAATAATAATTCTGATAAAGAAATGGTTTCCACTTTGCCTCGTGAACGCGACCTGGGTACGCTACGGCCGCAGAGTAACTTGTATCTACTCTTGTGTTCAGGCCTTTGTGTCCCCCGTCTCTCTTGCCACCCAAGGCGCGCCATTTTGTTTGTGTGAAGAAGGGATGAAGTAAAAGGTTTACTCCATCCCTCTCTACTACACTCCATCCACAGGAGATCACTACTGGTTGTGGTGGTACTGGTCGAGGGCGAGGTTCCAGGCCTGGAGCTCCTCGTAGGTGTAGGCGCCGCTCTTGATCCGGCTGGCGCGCTCCTGGAGGAACTCGTTGACGGTGATGCGCTGCACGGCGCGCGAGCTGCGCTGCGAGTAGAGGCCCTCGAGCCGCTCCTTCTCCCGCATCTGCGCCTCGCGCCGCTGCGGGTTGTTCCCGATGCCGCTGCCGTTGCCGTTGCTGCGCCCGAGCAGAGGCGAGCCGGCGATGCCCATGCGCTGCCATCGCTCGTTGATGCGCTTCTGCTTGGCCCGGCGCTCCTTGCGCTCGGCCTGCTCCTGCTTCCGCTCCTTCTTGCTCTTCTTGGCCGAGGCCTGGGCCTCCTGCGCTGCCGGGCCGCTCTCCTCGGCGCGCCGCGTCCACTCCTGGTTGAACTTTTTGATGTTGTTCGCGCGCCGCTTCTTCTCAGCCTCGCTGTCCCAGTCTTTGGCCTCTTCCTTCTCTTTCTCCTTTTCCTTCTCTTTTTCCTTCTCTTTCTTCTTGTCCTTGTCCTTCTTCTTGGACGGCGGGGAGTCGGGCTTGGGCTCGACGATCTCGACGTGCTTGTCGGGGAAGAAGAAGTCGCAGTCCTGAATGAGGACCGACACGAGGCGGATGACGTGGGACACGTCCGTGATGATGATCCCGACGTGCTCGTTGCGAGAGCCCAGCAGGATGGGCCCGAACACGATGGCCAGGTTGGTGACGTCCATCTTGTTGGTGGCCTTGTGCTGCACCACGAACTGCAGGTGGCTCATCAGCACCGTCAGCACCTTGAAGTTGGTGCGTGGAAGCATGCTCAGCAGCCCGAACAGAATGCGTCGCCGCTCTTCCTCGTCGTCTTCTTGTGAAGCTGTCGTGGCCACAGAGAATTCATAATAAATTAAACTAAATTGTTAATTATTAAAAAAGATGAAAAAAAAAAGAGTCTAAAATGATTCAGCAAGTTGAACGAACCGGCGATGAGGCACTCGTAGAGGTTGAACGTCAGGAGTGGCTCTGGCTTGAGCTGGCGAAAGTAGAGCTTGAGAAGGCCCGCCACGGTGTGTGCCGACTTGGCCGCCATTGCGGCCAGATCAATTTGCTTGCCTGAGGCGGGAGGAGTGTGAGTAGAGTGCATGCAACTTCCTCGTGGGCGGAGGGGCGGGCGTTCTCACCTCTGTTGAGGTCGCGATGAGCGTTTGTGATATCCTCATTGCTGCCGGACATGCGGTAGAGCCCCTCCTGGTCAACTGGCGCACAAAGAGGTGACGTTTTCAAGGGCGGCATGAGTGTGCCGAGCAATAAACAGCTCTGAGTAGAAGGAGTAGAAGAGGGGGTGTAAATACCACACGTTTCAAGGACATCAAGGCAGTCGACGAGGAACTGCTGCCCTCGTGGCTCCTCTATGGTGCCACCAAAAATGGGAGATACTTTACTGGCCGTTTTGAACAAGCCCGACATGGTGGGCTGTGCAGGACTCGAGGTGCTCCTTGTGTTGTTTTCGTTCTTTGCTCGTTCTTCTGCCCAAGCCGATTAATTTGCCGTCGCCCAGTCCCCAAGAGCTTTCGTTGGAGCCAACGGCTGATGAGTTCTCGACCATCTAAAATTTGGAACTATTTCAAAATGGTTTTAAAACATTCCAGGCTGCGAAATCGCTAGGGACAAAGGCGTAAAGGACCAAACCGTAAGCAGGCGTGGCTCACGTTTGGAGATCACGTTTGGAATGGATGCTGATTTTCACGAGCGCTATCGCAAACGCTTGGGGGATGAGTTGCGCGTGTCGGTGAAGCTGCTCTTGGGCCTGCTCACCGAAGGCAACAATTGCATAGATGACATTAGTCCCCAGCTCGAGCGATTTTGTTTAGTCGTGGAGAAGGCCTTTCTTCACGGCCTGCAAGGTGCGTCCATTTTGCTCCCCCGTTCCTTTCAATCTTTAATCGCGATTGGCAGACACGATTTGGGGCAGGAAGAAGTACTACTGGGACTTTATACAGAACATCACCAAGTGCGTGCCCCTCCTCACCCCTTCGTGGCCCACGTCCACCAATCTTACAAGCCTCGCGATGAATGCAGGATACACGGCCCGGCCAGTCACTCCATCGAGAACGTGGTGGCCCTCTCTCAGGTGAGGCAGCCTCCAGCCAGCCGCGCTACAAGCCCACCCAAACTTGTAGACGCTCACCACCGCCACCACGATCGTGCAGGTGCGCACACCAGCTGGCCGAGGCCGCGCGTGGATCCGCTTTGCGTTGATCGAGAAGAAGCTGGAGAAGTACATGCGCATGCTCGTCGCCGACCGCGCCGACATCACCGCCAAATGGTGCGCGCCCGCGCACCTCTCTACCTCCTGATGTGTCGCCAGCGCGCCACTGACAGGCTAGAGCCAGGTACGAGCCCTGCGCACTGTTCCGCGTGAGGGAGGACTACGACTTCTTCGTGGGCTTCCTGGCGCCGCTGGCGTTGGTCGACTTTTCCATCTGCCTCAAGGACATCGACTTTGACAACCTGCCCACCGACCTCGGCCTCTACCCGGTCGAGGAGCTTGCCCCGCCCAGCGCCGCCGCGTCCGCCGCCCCTGTCGTAAACGATGCGCCTGACGCCGCCGTCGGCGAGAACGGCACCGAAGTGGAGGTCGTGCGCAGCTCCAACAAGGGAAGCCGGCGCGACCAGCGCGAGCGCGAACGGTGGCAGCAGACGCTCGAAGCGCGCGAAGCCGAGTGGCGTCAGGCCGAAGCCGACCTGCGGGCCACTGTGGCCGACCGCGACGCGCGCCTGGACTCGCTCCAGCGCGAGCTCGACCGGCAACACACCGAGCTGGACGAGCTGAGCGCCCTCCTCCGCGACACGCGCGAGCAGCAACAGCAGCAACAGCAAGCTACGCGGAAGCAGGAGGACGAGGCCGAGATGCGGCGAATGCGCGAGGAGCTGCACCGCGCGGAAGAGCAGACTGGCAGGCTGGAGGCTGAGCTTGCCCGGGCCCGGACCGCTGCCGAAGCCGACTCTGACGCCCTGCGACGTGAGTGCGAGTTGCTACGAGCCGCCCTTCACACGCGGGAGGAAGAGTGTGCGCGCCTTGAGGCCGCTGCCAACGCAGCGGAAGCCGCCGCGCGTGACAACGACGTTGATGCGCAGAAGCGGCAGGCAGATGAGGCTCAGCTTGCTGAGCTCCGGGAGCTACTGCAGGAACGTGAGGCGCGCTTGGAAGAGCTCCAGCGCAGCGCCGAGGACTCAGCGCGTCGGGCTGCCGCCGAAGCCGATGAGCTTCGCGCGCGCAACGCCGCCCTTCAGCAAGAGACTGAGCGCGTGGCGGCTGAAGCCGCCGTCGCTGCTGCTAACGCGCAGCGCATACGGGATGAAAATGAGCGGGAGAAGGAGGAGATTCGACGTCAGCTGACTGAAGTGCAGGGCCAGCTGAGCGGGCTCATCGCACGCTTCCAGCGCGATGCCGACGAGCTCGCGGAGCACCGGCGGCGCTTGGACGAGCAGCGCCTTCGGGAGGCCGAACTCGTCGAGCGCGTGCGTGTTGCCGAGGAGGAGTGCAAGCGCTCTCGGCTCGCGGCAGAAGCGCGCGAAGCCGAGGTCGAGGAGCTCCGCCGGACGCTCGCCCAGAGGGAGGAGACCATTCGCGAGTCCAAGCAGCTTCTCAGCGACCGCGACCGCCGCCTGCGCGAGTTCATGAACGGCACGCAGCACACCGGCAGCGGAGGCCACCACCACCACGGCAACGACGATGACGGCTGGACCGTGTTGGACGACCGACAGCAGCAGCGGCTGCTGGACGACATGCGCGGCGTGCTGGAGGTGACCAAGCAGATGGTTGAGGAGAAGGCCCACGAACTCGACCGACTCCAGGAGAAGCTGGACCAGAAGGAGGAGCACACGCGCGAGCTTCAGGCCACGACCGAGCAGCTCACCGAGCAACTGGCGCGCGAGCGCGCGACGTCAGCCATGCTCAACGAGCAGGTCACCGTCCTGAAGCGACTCTTGACCCTCGCGCGACCCGAAAGCGCAGCCGGAGCTGCAGTCAGCCCGGCCGCGGCTGAGTGATGACTGATGTGCAATCAATGGGAAACAACAGCATTTGGAAGTCTCCACCACCACTTCATGATGTTGTTCCATGCAGCTCACCTGACTGGAGCCTCGTGGGCTCGTGTGGTCTCGCGGGATTTCCTTCGAGAGCTGGGGATGAAACCCTCAGTCTGCCCTGCTTTCGGGCGGCGCGTTCGGGCGGCCACCGGTAGACTTGCGCCATGTTCATCATCGCAATCATTCAGTAACAAACACAACTACAGTAGCAGACGCACGATGCTCCTCCGCCCATCTATCTGCCTCTTCCTTGTGTTGGCTAGCATGGCCGTTCTCGTTGTGTTCGGCCAAGAGTTGGCCGCCAGCAGCGAAGCTGTTGTGAACTGCGCGCAGGCCACAACTGCCACCAGTGCAAGGTACCTCCCCACCGCGGCTTCACTTGTGCACAATGAAGCGTCCTGACCAGATACTGTTTACGTGTAGAGCGACAGCTGTGGTTGGTGCGGGTCCAGTGACGACAAGGGCCAGTGCCTGCCCTGTACGGAGAAGGACTGTAAGCGGCCGGAGTCATGCCAAGCCAAGTACTACACGCACAACCTCTGCCCCAGCGTACGCCTTACGACCTCAAGCGTTTTGTTTTTTGCTAGAGGTAAAGGAAACTGACGTTCTGCGAGAGCAGGAGATCGGCGAGGCGCTGCTTGGCGTTGGGGCGATCGTCGGGATTGTCGTGGGCGGCGTTATTGGCCTTTGTTGTTTGGGAGCCCTGTGCCTTGGCCTTCTCTACTGCCTCTGTTGTCGCCACCACGGTTATGCTCGCCTTTGAGTGGCCAAAGGATAAAAAGGGAATGCGTGTGTCGGCGTGTGTTGTGCGGTAAGATTTTCTTGATTCCTTCCCACCCTTCCCACTTCATCCCACAAACCGTCGAAACAATGAGCGACAAGGGGTTATGCTGGCGTTGTTCTTGCTGTTGTGGTCGGGGGTGCGGTGAGGGTGCCATCACTGTTGATGGGCTACTTCGATTACGATATCAACGTCTCAGGTGTAGAATAGGTGGGAGGACAGTCTTGAGCTGATCCGACCGTGAAATACCACCACTGAATCAGTGAACCCCAGCCTATGACGCTATCACCTGGCCGCTTCCCTTTTACTCTCTGCCCGTTGGTGGTACGTTTTATTTATTTCTTTATTTGTTATTTATGAGGAAAAACTTCACCCCCAGGGAGCGTTGCTGGCGGGGTGTTGGACAGCAAACACCAAGGCGCGTAGTGTACAAGAGTGCATTTGCTATGTTCACGAGAGGACAAAAAGGTCTGTACAGAATGTCTCTCCCTTTTCTCTGTCGCACAGAGTACTACAGGGCTTGTGGTTAAGGGCCCTGACGTCGAGGCACAGACTTTTTACACGAACGTGGGAGAAGGGAACGGAACGTCGTCGTCATGAACCCTCGCCAGCGTGCTGTGGTCCAAGCTGCCGAAGAATGATCCTCCTCGTCTGGGCGGCGAGAGGAAGGCCGAACCAAGTGGCGAGGACGGAAGGTAGCCCATCTTGAGCAGAGGCAGCGACGAGGAGCGATTGCGACGAGCCGCCGCGGGCTGCATCTTCTTCGAGCCCAGCAGGAAGATCATGTCGCTTTCCATCGTTAGCTACTCTTTGCGTATGTGTCAAACGGTTGTCGGTTGTCCTCTTACTGCAGGTTTGAATGTGCAGGCGTGGTGGTCAGGCTGGTGTTTACGAGAAGTACGTCAGGCAGGGCGAGGCGAAACTGAAGGTTTGGATGTGGTGGAAGCAACGGTAATACAGACAAAGAAGTCGAGAGAAGAGGTTCGGTTGTGGCACGCCTCTGTTGCTGTAATGTGCTAAAGGCGTGTGCGGTGGCGGGAGGACGAGAAGAGTAAAGTGTCGAGGTTAGGCGGGTGGGGCGTGGAAACTGTGACGATGTGCCTGCAAGCCCAACAGCCGAAACATCCTAACGCACGTGGCGCGCCCAAGCTCCCAGAATGTCCTGAGGAATGTTCTCAAGGAAAAAATTTCAAGAATGATGGTTTGGCATTCACATGAGCTGACATGCTTGACAGCAACAACGCAATTGGTCCGGTCTGTTAATCAATGCCAAACCATAATCCCTAACACAACAACCGGGTTCGCCTCGCAGCACTGCGGGCGATACAACTTCCACAACCCTGCTCCTGCATCATGATGTCGCTGCGGTCCGTCTTTGGTTTCCTTCTCCTTCTCTCAGTCGCCGCTGGCGTGGCGAACAGTGGCTACGTGCTCGACTGGGAAGCTCAGGGGGACAACTTCTTCGACAAGTTCAACTTCATGACAAACGACGATTACTCCCACGGCTTCGTCAACTACGTCAACTACACCACCGCAGTCGGTTCGCCTGCGCGGGATCCCGCTGTCGCTCCGGAGTTGTTGTGACTAACTTTGTGCATCTTTAGCCCGGAACCTGACCTTTGTCAACTCGAACAAGCAAGTCGTGCTTCAAACCGACACCACCAATGTGGTGGCCGAAGGCGCGCGTGGACGCGACTCGGTGCGCATCGAGTCCAAGAAGCTCTTCAACAAGGGACTCTTCCTCGCCGACGTCGAGCACATGCCCACCGGATGTGGTACGACAAGAACACGACACTACCGCATCATATAATTTCCCTCTTCTTCATCGCCCTTAACCCCTGTTGGACATCACAGGAACCTGGCCTGCATGGTGGACGTACAGCCCGATGGGCTGGCCCACCTTTGGTGAAATCGGTATGTCGACCTCGCTGTCCTGCATGAAGACCAAGTCAAAGCTCTGAGACCTTTGCTCCTCTTCATCAGATATCATCGAGGGCGTGCACACCTCGACCGTGGACGCCTCTACGCTCCACACCTCAACCGGCTGCGCGATGCAGAACGTCGATGTGGCCAGCGTTATGACGGGCAACTACACTACGCCGAACTGCTCCAGCTCCAGCGTACGTCGCGCAGGTCACACCTGAAGATTCTCTCCAACGAAAACAACTCATCTTCGGTGGCT
>NAVB01002177.1:0-15267 GCA_002179805.1 Acanthamoeba lenticulata | reverse complement strand
TTTTTGTAATTCTTATTATTGTTATTTTCAATAATATTCTTTTTCCTAAACTTTTTATATGTTGACGTTCGCGTGAGTGCAGGCCCAGGGCGTCAAGTACACGCCGCACACGCTCCAGCGCGCCATCGAGAACTCGGCCCGTGCGGTGCCCTCCATTGAGCCCTTTGCGCTCGGCAATGGCCTCCTCCAGGTCTGTACAGACACCACCTTGTTCCCATCGCCCGAAGGACAGTTCAACCAACGGGGCTTCTTTGGGGTGAATTCAGGTGAACGAGGCCTACCACCATTTGATCAAGTACAGCGCGGCTTATGCCGAGCCTGCTGTGCGCTTCGACGTCGACCTGCCGCTTCACCACGGCGGCGCGCGCGGCGTCTATCTCCGGTATGTATTACCATGCAATCGACCAACCAAAGAACGGCAGCTCAACAACCTCCTTTGATTGGCCAGTGACTGGGAGGAGACGCACCGCGTGCTGGAAGCCACCGTTCGCGTGTCGCCCGTGTTCCACCACCTGGTCGACAGCAAGGTACGCCCAATCCCAGTCCGCGCTTGTGTGAAGGCGCAGCTGATTGGTCGGGGCTATCGGCATAACTAGGACAAGATCGCGTTCGAGCGGCGGTACACGCTGGCCGTCTCCCACCCGGGCTGGGTCGAGGCCCCCAAGCACCTGATCCTCGCCAATGGTCCGTCTTTCGGTCGAAACGCGCATACATACTTGGCATTCCGGCGCGCAGGCTGGAGACTGACGTCAGGCGTGTGAATGAACAGGCGAGCGGTCATTCGCGATCAAGGTCGACCCGACCAAGCTGGCGCCGGGCAGCTACCATTACGCCGAGATCCGGGCCATCGACGTCGCGCAGCCCGAGGCCGGGCCTGTATTCAAGGTGCCCATCACCGTCATTCGGCCCCTCCGCATCGAGCGTGGTCCCGGTACCGTTCTACGCCTGGAATGTCTGGAATGACGCCAGTGAAATCAAGAACGGCTAACGCGTGGTTGGCGCGGCAGATGAGAGCCACCCGGTGCACAGCTTGGAGTTCAACGGCCTCACGTTCCAGTCGGGCGGCATCGAGCGCCGCTTTGTGTCGGTCCCGCATGGCGCCACGCATGCCGTCGTCACCGTCCGGTGCGCGCAATGCGCCGCTCTCTCTCTCTCTCTCTCTTTCCGTTGTTTGTGTGATCTATCCAAATACTAATTGACTGATCGTCCGGCGATGGCAGAGGAGTCCAAGTGGCCCCGCGAAAGCGTTTCGTGCTGCACACGCTCCAGCTCACGCCCCAGCGCAGCTACGCGCAGGGCGAGAATGAAAAGTGCGCCCCCTTCACTTAATTTATCAAAATCCAATCATTAAATAAAATAAAAAACATTAAATTAAAAAATAAAAACAGATACATGTGGGTGGAGAGCGAGAGCGAGGAGTCGGTGCCGATCAAGGTCAAGGACGGGGTCACCCTCGAGCTGTGTCTGGCCCAGTACTGGAACGGCATCGGTGACTCGCTGGTCAACCTCCGGGTCGAGTTCCACGGCCTGAACGTGACCACCACTGACGTGGGCCTCTACGGGAGCCACTTGGTCAAGCGTGTCGACGTCAGCTCCCTCCTCGGCAAGGAGGAACTTCTCCCCAAGGTTCGATCCCAACCCTTTAAGGGGATGGATCAGTGCGCCATTTTCTGATTGGGCCGGTGGTGGTGTGTTGCAGGTGACGTTGGATCGACTCCAACACCCGATCACGCCGAGCTCGTACGCCATTCGCCTGCTGCCCGACGACCGCGATCGCCTCCCGGAGGGCAAGCAGATCTACCAGATGGTGCGCGTCGCGTCGTCTCCACACTTGTCGAGCTTTGCCATCCGAGAGAGAGAAAGAAGCTGACCGGCCAGAGGGGGGGGGGTGATGATGATGACAGGTGCTGACCTACAACTTCAAGCTGAGCGAGGCGGCGGAGATCACCCCGCGCTTCCCGGTGCTCTCCACCCTCCTCTACGAGTCCGCCTATGAGGCGCAGTTCTGGTGCGCCCCCTCCCTCTCTCCTCTTGCTTGCTACTTGTCTATTTTGTTTAGAATAACTGAATAATATTGTTTTTCAAAAAAACAAAACAAAAAAACGGGATTGGCTGGTGCGTGTGATATGTGCGTGAATGGCGTGCAGGATGATCTTCAACGCCAACAAGCGGCTGGTTGGGCAGGGCGACTTCCGGCCCTCGGCCCAGAAGCTCTCCAAGGGTCCGTCCCCTATTCTCCTATATTTATCATTTATTTATTTATGTATTCATTGATTATTTATTTAGATTTTATTTTTGATTTTGCGATCGCTCACGGGCAATATGGGGGGATCGATCGCATGCAGGGAGCTTCACGCTGAAGTTCATGATCCGGCACGACCAGGTGGAGATGCTGGAGAAGCTCAAGGACACGGAGGTCCTCCTCGAGAAGAAGCTCTCCAAGCCCATCACCCTCCCCATCTTTGCCAACATCAACGAGGCTCTCACGTATGCGCGCCTCTCCCCAATTAATTGGCCGCTTGGCCACGTCAGTACCAACCAATGAGGCGGCGGGACGGACGCGCAGGAACGGGAGCAAGTTCCCGACGGCGGGCAAGCGTCTCAAGTGCGGGCGCGAGCAGGTCTTCTACGTGGGCCGCACCGACACCAAGTCCCTCCCCAAGGACTCCTCCCCGGGCGACCTCCTCCTCGGTACGCCACAAAAAAATTAAAAATAAATTAATGAAAACACGTTTCGAAACGAATTGAAAATTCACAACAAATATTGAAATAAATAAATAAATCAATATAAACAGGCACGCTGCAGGTGTACAAGAAGCTGTTTGCCGACAAGAACAAGAAGCTCGCGGGCGTGCCGTTCGCCTACGTCGTGCAGCCGACCTCGAGCTGCGTCTCGGCATCGGCCTCGTCGTCATCGTCGTCGTCGACGAACGGAGGCGAAGAGGACGAGGAGCGGGAGCAGACGGCCGAGGAGAAGCTCGAGGCCTTCGTGTTCGAGAAGAAGGTCGAGTACGCCGAGAAGCTCCTCAAGTGCAAGAAGCTCAAGGAATTCGACGACCTCGTCCGCGTACGCGCCCTCTTCCTCCTCGTCCTCGTCGTTCTCTGTTGACACGCGGCGGCGCAACACACGCACACACGCACACGCACACGCGCGCGCGTCTAAAGGCCCTCCTGTCGGCCAAGCCGGAGCACGTGGGGCTCCTGGCCCTCAACCTCAAGCGCGCCACCACCTACAAGGAGGTCCTCCTCCTCCTCCCGCCTCCCGTTGAAGATGATGATGATGAGACCGATGACGAAGAGTCTGGTTGGCTGATTGGGCTTGGGGTGATGCTGTGACGCGCAGGTGGAGGAGGTCGTGGCGGCGGCGGACGCGGTGGTGAAGTGCATCGACACCACGAGCCTCGCCCTCCACCTTGCCGCTGCCAAGATCGGTTCGTTTCGATGATTGGCCGATGATGGCCGCATTCTCTTTCTCGCTCGCTTGCTGACGTCATCATTCCTCCCCCCATAACGATAACGACGACGACGACGACGACGATGATGATGATGAAACGCGACGGCGATGCAGGGACGAAGCCAGAGGCGGGCGAGGCGCAGGCCGGGAAGGTCAACAAGGAGAAGGAGAAGCAGCTCGACATCCTCCTCACCGCCCTCACCGGGAAGACGCAGGCCATCATCACCGCCGCGCTCGCCGCCGGTACGCACTGCCCCGCTCACACGCGCACACGACACACGACACACACGCGCGTTCGTGCGGCGGAAACTGAATTGCGTGCGCTTTTAAACATATTTTTACTAATGATAATAATATTGAAAAAAAAAAAAAAAAACGATAGACCCCGAGAGGAGGGCGGCGCTGCTGGGCGAGGCCGAGGCGGCCCTGGGGCAGCTCAAGAAGTGGGCCGACGTCACCGGCGAGTCCAAGTACTTTGGCCTCATGGCGTCCTTCCACCGGGCGCGCGGCCAGCTCGCCACCGCCCTCAAGGTTCGTAGTCTTCTCGTGGAGAATGACCATGAAGCTGATGATGAAGCTGATCATGATGATGATGATGTGTGGGCACCACCAACAACAACAACAGTACGTGAACAAGCAGCTCAAGGAGCTGGTGGAGGGCGGCCAGCTGGGCGAGCAGGAGCGTCAGTTGTTCGAGCAGAAGGCCGAGCTCGTGCGGCAGCTGGGCTGGGCCCACTGGGAGGACCACCTGCGCACGGCCAAGCAGGCCCTCTACCCGGCCAAGTACCAGCCCCTCTTCTGAAGATGAAGAAGAAGAGGAAAACAAGAACAAGAACAAGATGAAGCAGGATTTCTTTTCAGAAATCAATAAAGTTTTATTCAACTTAAAACTCAGAGCCCCCACCGTTACAACGTGTCCCACTCCTCTTCCTCCAACCACTGCAGTGCTTTCTATTACTCTGCCTCCAGAAGTGGACGGAAATGATGAGCTTTTCGTGGAGCTTGTCAGCTTCATCCTTCAGTTTGTGCACCCCCTGGTCCTGCCCGCCTGCCGCGCCGTGTGCCGCTCGTGGAGCCACGCGTTTCAGCACCGTCTTCTTCAGCACCCACACTTGCGGATTCCTCGCGTCGACTATGGAATGCGAGTAGCTCGCAAGGGCTGGCTATCTCTGCTCCAGTGGGCGCGTGCCAACGGCTGCCCATGGGACAAGCGGGTTTGCAGCAATGCAGCGTGGGGAGGCCACCTGGACGTGCTTCAATGGGCGCACTCCAACGGCTGCCCATGGGACTACGAGACTTGCTGCAATGCACAATGCAGCCAGGGGAGGCCACCTGGTCATGCTCCAGTGGGCGCGCGCCAACGGCTGCCCATGGGACAAGTGGACCTGCGCCTTGGCGGCTCAAGGAGCCACTTGGACGTGCTCCAGCCGGCGGCGGGCATCTCGATGTGCTTCAGTGGGCGCGCCAGAATGGCTGCCCCTGGACAGATTGACTTGCGATCATGTAGAATGCGGAGGCCACCAGGAGGTGCTCCAGTGGGCAGTTCCAAACAGGCGGCCCACGCACGGATTGACGCCGTCGTAATAAATTTGTGACAACTTTTTTTTCAAGTGTTGGCCAAGAGTTGCGGTGGAAGATGGCAGTCAGCTCTCGGACACCCTCCTGGCATGAAGACTTGGAGCCGGAAGAGAAGCCAAAGAGGAGGAGCCGTACATCGAGCTTGACCAATTTTTTTCGATTTGTCACCCAGACCGAAGAGGGGGAGGCGCAGAACGAATCAAGCACAGAGAGCAGTGCTGCTGCAAGACCCAAGGTGGTGTGGGTCACCCTCGTTGACAAGACACGGTTGCACATCGCGCGCGCTTCCATGAACATACTGGACGAAAAGCTGTACAGCAAGATCATCACCATCTTGGGGGAACGAGACTACGACAAGTTGGAGAAGTTTAAGCGACGAAATCGCATCCTCAACCATGAAGCTGTCGAGGCGCTCCAGGCGCTGGCCTTCCTTATGGAGTACTGCCGAGCCTCCCCCAACAAAGGCAAGCTGCAACGACTGGTGGTGGACGATGCCTCTGAAGCACGACGGCCGAGCGTGGCCTTCGACCTCAGACACCCCAACGCCGTGCCCAAGGCCTGCAGCCGCATCAAGTTGGCAGCCGATGGTGGTTCGTGTTGCTCTCCGTTCTTCTTCTTCTTCTCTTTCTTCATTAAGCCCCGCTGAGCGATCCTCTCTCGTGCAGATACCGCGTCGATGTGCCCTCGCGTCGGTATCATCAGGTCGGCCAGACAGCACGCACACCACACCACTCGAGCGTTGTTGTATTGTTGTAGTATTTCCTCACGTTGCTACGTTTTTGTCTGTACAACCCTGTGCAGCTGCGCCAAGTGCGGCATCGCGAGCTGGTGCTCGGAGGCGTGTCTCGCGTCGGGCTTCGACCAGCACCAGCAGCCCTGTCAAGCTGCCCTCGACATGCTCGCCCACCTCGGTCTCTCCTGAGACGGCGCAGGCCGTTCCTCTCCCCCTCCCCCATTCAACGTGTAGAGTTTCTGGTGGTGTTGTACATAAGAGCCATGGTCCTTCATGAGCGTGGGCAAGGCGAGCTCGAGGGGGGCCACGCCAGGGCATGCATTTCGTGTATTACAAGAGGAGTGGGCTGGACAGAGGGAGGGCGGGGTGCTGGGCGCCTCTTTAGAGGGCGACGTTCAGGAACTTCTTCTTGTTGAAGCACATCCACCACTTGCTGGGCTCGTTCTCGCCGAAGGCGTACACGGCCTCGATGAGCCTGTCGCCAAGCTCCTGCCTGAGCTGGGTCATGTACTGGCGAACCTGGTCTGTTAACGCCGCTACGTTAGGCGCCACGATTTATCGATGTAGGGGGGGGGGCTACAATCGAGAGGGCAAATGGAAAATAGATGGAAGCAGTGCAAGAAAGAATTGGCCAAGTACATACCAGCCTCAGCCCTGTTGGCGGGGTTGGAGAAGTAGCCACCGAGGACGAAGTTCTTGTCGCCGGGGATGGCAAAGTTCTGGATGGCGAGGTTGAAGAGGTTCTTCTGGGCGCCGCCCTTGCTCTGGTTCGCCATCTGGTTGAGGGCCTGGGAAATGTACAGGGTGAGGTAGATCAGGACGCGGTCAGCGGGGCCCTTGACTTCGTAGCCCCTGAAAAGCACGTTGGCCTTGAAGAAGCTGATGGCCTCATCGATGATGTCGGGCTGGTCTGAAGATGGACATTGATCAACATTGGGAGTGCAGCAAGATCACAGCGCGAATGGAAGAGAAAATGCGGCAGAGAAGGGCAGAGGTACCAGCAGGGCCAGCATAGCGGGGAGCAGGGCCCTTATACTTGGTCTTGATGGGCAGCACGGCCATGCCACAGAGGACACGCACGTCGGGCTCCTTGTTGTACTGCGAGTGATAGGCCTACATTTCAAAGATACGTAAAAGGAGGGCAGAGCAGCCTTAGACAAACACTAGAAACTGGCATGCCACTGACATAAACCACGAAGCGAATGACCGCAGAGGTTCAACGTACGGGCATGTTTGTTAGCTGCTTAGTATCAAGAGTGACACGAAACGATTGGTGTGATCGTCAGGCTGCTGTGGGGGTCTCCAGTACCTGCCTGGGGCAACCACTTCACTTCGCGTGCCTTGATTTTGTCCGGTTTCAAAGTGCAGGGCCAAGAAATGATTGGACGCCAGCCAATGGCAGAGAACCAACGCACCTGCGGGTTCGAGTCGCGGTCCACGCATGCAGTCATATTAAAAGAAATCAAAAAGACAGTTGTTTCTTCATGTTTTTCTTATCGCTTTGGTGGCGCTTTTTCCAGGCCTTTTCTTGACAGCCGTTTCGGCCTTGGCAATTGATAGAATTCAACAGACGACCCAAAAGGGAGGCATCGCATTCTCTCCCTCCACCACAACCATGTCGGTGTCGCCTAAGCGTGAAAGGTCGCGTCCGGATGATGAAGACGTGAAGGACGTCAAATCAAAGGTGGACGCTGATGATAAGAAGAGGAAGCGGTCGTCCAGTGATGAAGAAGACGGCGATCGACGCAGGAGGGATCGAAGGAGCAGAAGCAGAAGCAGGCGTCGCAGTCGAGGTCGCAGCTCTTCCTCTTCTTCGAGGTCTCCTGACTACAGACGGCGAAGGAGGCGCAGCCGAAGCCGAAGCAGGAGCAGGAGCCGAGATGAGCGAGACAGACGAGGAAGCTACAGGAGAGATAGAGATCGGCACAGCGATCATCATTATCGACGATCCAGGAGAAGCCGCAGCCGCAGCCGACGCCGCAGCCGAAGTCCCAGCAGCGAAAAGCGCGATCGCACGAGAGGGCGTAGTGAGAGGCATGGAGGTGATGAGCGACACGCCGAGGTGAAGAGGGAAAGGGAGAGCACAATTACGCGTGAGACGGCCGAAGTCAAACCAGCCGCACCAAGTGCCCCCGCTGCGGGCATCTACATCCCCCCGGCGAGGCTGCGCGCCATGCAAAAGGAGATTAAGGATCGCTCGAGCCCCGAGTACCAGCGCATGACATGGGATGCGCTCAAGAAGAGTATTAACGGTATCATTAACAAGGTCAACATCTCGAATTTGAAGAACATCTTGCCCGAGCTCTTTGCCGAAAACATCATCCGCGGTCGTGGCCTGCTGGCGCGAGCCCTCATGAAGGCTCAGTCGGCATCGCCCAACTTTACGCGCGTCTACGCCGCTCTGGTGTCCGTCGTCAACACCAAGATGCCGGCTCTCGGGGAGCTCTTTTTGGCGCGACTGATCAATCAATTCCTACGCGGCTTTCGACGTAACGACAAGGCCACGCTGCTGTCGTCGACCAAGTTCATCGCGCATCTGGTCAATCAGCAGGTGGCTAGTGACGTCTTGGCGCTGCAGATCCTTGCCCTCCTGCTCGAGAACCCTACCGACGACTCGGTCGAAGTAGCCGTCGGCTTCACCAAGGAGTGCGGCCAGGAGCTGGGCGAGGTCTCGGCCGACGCCTTCAACAACGTGTTTGAACGCTTCCGAGGCATTCTGCACGAGGGCGAGATCGACAAGCGCGTGCAGTATATGATCGAGAACCTCTTCGCCATCCGCAAGCGCGGCTTTGCCGAGTTCCAGGCCAAGGTGCCCGAGCTCGACCTGGTCGAGGAGGAGGATCAGATCACGCACGACCTCAACCTCGACGAGGAGGAGCTCAAGATCGAGGAGGAGACTGACTACTTCAAGGTCGACCCGTCTTACGAGCTCAACGAGCAGAAGTACGAGGAGATCCGCAAGTCCATTCTCGGCGAGGAGGACGACGAAGATGAGGACGGTGGCGCCGGCGGCGAGGGCGACGAAGACGACGAGGACGACGAGGAAAAGGCCAAGCAGGAGGAGGCGCGGCTGGAGGCCGGGCCGCTGACCATCACGGACGAGACCGACACCGACCTGGTGAACCTGCGGCGCACGATCTACCTCACGATCATGTCGTCGCTGGACTTTGAGGAGTGCGCGCACAAGATGCTCAAGGTGCAGCTCAGGCCCGGGCAGGAGATCGAGGTGTGCCGCATGATCCTTGAGTGCTGCTCGCAGGAGCGCACCTACCTGCGTTTCTACGGCCTCCTGGGCCAGCGCTTCTGCATGATCGACCGCGTGTACCAGGAGAAGTTTGACCTGTGCTTCATCAAGCAGTACCAGTCCATCCACCGCCTGGAGACCAATAAGCTCCGCAACGTGGCCAAGTTCTTTGCCCACTTGCTCCACTCGGACGGCCTCCCGTGGACGGTCCTCTCCTACATCCACCTCAACGAGGAGGAGACGACGTCGTCGTCGCGTATCTTCATCAAGATCCTCTTCCAGGAGATCTCCGAGTACCTGGGCCTCCCCAAGTTCAACGCCCGCCTCAAGGACCCGGCCATGGCCGACTACTTTAGCGGTCTCTTCCCCAAGGACCACCCCAAGGACACCCGATTCGCCATCAACTTCTTCACCTCGATCGGTCTCGGCGGTCTCACGGACGAGCTCCGCGAGCATCTCCGCACCGCGCCCAAGCGCATCATGGACATGCAGGCCGCCGCAGCCGCTGCCGCCAACGACGATTCCTCTGATGACGACTCATCGGACTCTGACTCGTCGGATTCCGACTCGTCGTCTTCCGACTCGGACTCAGACTCGGACTCGTCCGATAGCGACAGCGACAGCTCGTCGGACTCGTCGTCATCCGACAGCGATAGCGACAGCTCGTCGGACTCGGACGCCCCCAGCAAGAAGCGGCGGAGGTAGGCGCACAACAGCCAGCGGGACCAGCGAAAGAGGCCCTCTTGGCCTGGTCCTTCCGCGATCGGGGCAGCCGTTTTTCAATAATAAAAAAGCTCAATTAAAAGAACTACACGCCACAACAGCAACATGTTAGCCTAGGTTGCAGAGCAGTGAACTGGTTCAGACCAGGACGACACAAAGTTGTGCTACATGCGTGTAGACCGACGATGGCAGGGACGGACCTAAGCAAGGCCTAAAGCAGAGAAAGAGGCCAGGTGCTGACCAGCCGTCGGGATTCAGCAGTAAGGAAGCGGAAACTAAGATCTTCCAATGCGGAGCAAAATAGCAGCTGAGCACGCCACATTCGTGTCAACGTGGAGAACGCACCTGGTATTTGGCGGCTGAATTCTTTAGGGCTCCTCGGGTACCCAGGCTGAGCCTGCAGGAGGCCCGCACGAGAGCACGGCTTCGTCCCTCAACAAGCAAACCGACGCATTCCGGCACCACTTTTGACGGTCCCGGCCGCCAGCCCCCAACAGGAACACAGCAGCACCGCTGTGCGTTGAAGAAAACACCCACCCACCACACCACCATACCACACCCCGCACACCACGACGAGAGCTACCGCCACTGCCACGCGAGATGCCTCGAAAGGACACCACTTCCACCACCAGCGACCTGGACAGCACGTCGCACCGAGAACGACCAGCCGGATCGCACCCTCAGCCTCCTCCGCTGCGACGAACCGCGACAGCAGGCCGAGACAAGTCTGAGACCGACCACCCTGAGGGAGGTGGTGCACTCTTTATGCGGGATGGCCTGATGGTGCCAGCAGCTGCCTCGCCCCTTTACCAACTGCTCCGCACAAGTTTCACCTTCCCCGCCAGCGTCCTCCCGGTACACCCTCTCCTCTTCTCTGCCCTTTTCTTGCTGGTGGGGAAGGAGTTGCTCGTTTACGCGCGGGCATGTGCCCTTTTCCTGCTTTCTGGCTGGGGCCGTAAGTGGGGCGTGTGTGCCTCTCCACCAAACAACACGAGCGTTGCTCAGGCCCCTTGGTGCTCACGGGATAAAAGGTGCTTCTTGTTTGAGGCAAAATGCATGAACCATGGGAGTCCCTGGGGATTGCCTCGTTCGGCACGTGAGCCCTACTGCTCTGTGTGGCCTCCCCTGGTTCTTCTGGTGTTGGAAGAAGCCTGGCGAACGTGCGCCACAGCGCAGCACATGCCTGGCCCACGCGCGCAGCTCCTGCCACCTCGCCAACGGAACGGAGTTCCACAAAGCTCACATGCTCAGAATTCCGGCTTATTCCGGCTCGGCCTCCGGGCGTTCTCTTCTGAATTTCTCGCCCCAATGGAAATCAAAGCTGTTTGATATCTTTGATTTGGGGGTGGTTGTGGATCGGCAGCCCCTACAACCAGCTCGGTGTGGGTTTGCAGCAACGCAAGCTGCTGTTTGGCGCCTTCTTCCAAGCGCTGTTGGCCGCTTGCGTGGTAAGAACGGCGCCGGTCCGCCGCACATGCCCATGTGCGCGTGTCAAGCGCGTTAACCCCGCTGCGTCTGGCACGTCGTTCTTGCTCTCCGTTTTGTGTGTCAGCGCGCTTCGGCCTCTTCATCGTATGTCACTGCCGGTGTCTGGGCGTGTGGGTGGTTTTTAATATCTGTCTTCTCTGTGTTGCGTTGCCGCTGCTCGCGAGCTCTCCGTGTGTCGTCGCGTGGTGCTGCTGCGGTGTGTCGTCCACGTGCCCACTTTCTGGCGTGCGTGTGTGTGGTCGGGCCAACGCGCGAGCTGGGCCAAAAGACCTTTTTCGCTCAGTCCCCGTCGGTTGTCAGCAGTCAGTTGTTCTCAGCTCACATCAAACTCTCTCCCTTCTTCTCTGCTCCTCTTCTTCGTCTTTCTCGTGCCCCCCACGAACCGACCAACCACAAACCGATCACCGGACTCTCTCTCTCTCTCTCTGTCTCCTCTCTCTCTCGCGTGCAGGAAGAAGAGGAGACGGACGAGAAGGACGAGGCGGGCGTTCCGGGGCCGCGCCCAGCAGCCGAGCAAGTGGTTGGCGGAGCGCTCCTCTGCGAGCTCGCAGGCTCTGACGACGCGTTGCTCCTCCTCCGGCATCAACAACAAACTCCGAGGCCACCACTGCCGCCTGGCGGTCAGGGAGCCAGCCAGCAGGGAGTTATTGGACCTGCCTCATCAACCTCGTCATCCCCCTCATCTTCTTCATTCTCCTCTTCTTCTTCTTCTTCTTCTGCCTTGGCCGGCTCCTTCTGGTTTGGCGCTTTCTCTTCCTTCTCGCTACCTCCTCTCGTACTCGACTCGAGCGTGGCTGCCACGGAACCCGCCGCCGGACCCATGCAAGAGGGCTCCACATCTCCTTTGCCAACAACATCAACAACGTCGACATCAACTTCTACATCAAGTTCAAGATCTACTTCGTCGTCATCATCAGCATCATCATCGACTTCGTCAACGGCTGCCCCGGCCATGACGACGACGTTCACGTCGACCATCTCGGCGGTGTCCATGCCCGACCTGCGGAGACGCCTGGCCTCGGCCTCGCCCTCGTCGTCGTCGCCCTCGCCGGCGTCGCTGACGCCCTCGCCCAACTCCCGCTCGCCCTCGTCGAGCTCGTCCTCCTCCTCCTCGTCGTATTACTCCAGCTACCCGTCGTCGGCCTCGGCGTCGTCGGCGTCGTCGGCCTCATCGTGCTCCAGCGGGCCGCCCTCGCCGGCGTCGTCGCCCGACCGCCGCTGGCCCGCCCGCAAGCGGCGCCGGGCGTCCCACCTCCACGCCCTCCGCGCGCCGCCGCCGGGCTTCCGCTCGACCCCGTCCTCCACGTCGACGTCGACATCGGCGTTGGGCGCGACAGGCCGCGGCGGCGGCAGCGGCAGTGGCAGTGGTAGCGACAGGTCCTCGGCCGGCCCGTCCTCGTCCTCGGCGGACGAGGCCGTTCGCTTTGCGCCCACCAATAGCGGCGCCGAGGCCGATAACGACGAAGATGACGATGACGACGAAGATGATGTAGAAGATGATGGCGATCTTCATCAGCATCACCAAGGCCGAGACCTCACCGCCCCGCGGAGGAAGCGCAAGGCCGCTGGCGGCGCGTTGTCGTCTTTGGAGGCGGCCATCGCAGCAGCGGCGCGGCCACCCGGCGGCGCGACAGCTGTGACTCCCGAGCGCGAACGCAAGCGGCGGCGCGTCGCGCGGCTCGACGGCATCGTGGAGCTGCCGCGCATCCACCGACACCACCACCGGCATCATCATCACCACTACTCGCGCCAGAGGCAGGCCCAGGGCGGGCGGCTCGAGTTCGAGATGCTGCCGGAGGAGGTCAAGCTCCACGTGTTCGCGTTCGTGCCCGTCCGGCAGGTCCTCGGGGGCCTCCCGCTCGTGTGCCGCGCGTGGCACCAGCTGGCCAACGACGACTCCCTCTGGCGCGCCCTCCACGCCCTCCACTTTGGCGGTACGCCCCCCTCCAACCCTTCATCCCTCATCACCCCCCCCCCCGGCACCTCGTGCCCGATGATCATCGGCACCATCCATCTTCATCATCGTGTCGTATTCGTAGTCTCCGGAATCGTTGTCTTCTCGCTTTATTCCGTCGAAATACATTGTCCGGGCGACAACATGAACATGGCATGTCAAACGGCATGTCAAGATTGAACCGGACAGATGACGTAATACTCCGCGCGTTACTGGGGCCACGTGAGATCGCGCTTGTCACCAAATTTTCATTCAATATTGTTTTTACGCATTTATGTGTCATTTATCTACTTTTGTCGTCAATACCTCTCAAATTATTTTGGAACAATTTTCAAATTATCCTAATATTCTTTTTATTTTTGTTATCATTATCTCAATTTATGGGGTCGGCAGGGACGAGGGAAGTGGGTGGAGGGGCGCGGATGACGGGGCCGCGGGCCACGCCGTGGAAGAGCGAATGCATCCGCCTCCTGCAGTTCGTCCATCGGATGGAGAGCGACTCGCAGGCCAAGATCAACAAGCTCCTCGACGAGTGCCGCGCCAAGATCCTGGACGAGGAGCGCCGGTATCTCCCTCGTCTTTTCACTTTTCGATTTCTCTATTTTTTTTCAATAATTTTATGATTGTTTCATTTTACAGATTTTTATTCACTTTTATAATTTATTTATTTGTTTATTGTACACCAAACAGGAATCGGCAGCAGCAGTTTGTGTGGGCGTGCAAGCATGGGCACATCAGGAAGGTGAAGGAGCTCTACGCCCACTACGCGGCCCTCCTCGACATCGACCTCCTCTTCGTCTCCGACCAGTACCAGCGGTTCGTCGTCGCCAAGTCTTACCTGCAGCCCCCAGCCATGTCCTGATGACGATGATGATGGTGTTGGCGGTGATGCTGTTATGTGTCGACACAGGACGCCCCTGATGGCCGCGGTGGAGGGCGGGCACATGGAGGTCGTGCGGTTCCTCGTGCTCCACCAGGCCCGCCTGAATGCCGCCACTCCTGCCGGATGGACAGGCACATTCCTCCCGTTCCTTGCTAGATTTTTGCTTATTTTTAGCATTATTACTGACAAAAAAACAAAAAAACAAAAACAAATAAAAAAACAAAAAAAAAACGAAAACAGCTTTGATGATTGCAGCAAACAAAGGGAAGCTGGACGAGGTCGAGTTCCTCGTGGCGCACGGGGCCGATGTCAACGCCATGACCACGGGCGGATGCACGGCCCTCATGTTCGCCGCCGAGAAGGGCCATCTCGAGATCGTCGACTTCCTGCTCGCCCACTCGGCGCGCGTCAACATCGCCTCCAGCAAGGTCTGCCCCCCCCCCAAACCACCACCCAACAGGCGCACACACGCGCGCGCATGTGCCTCGCTCAACACACGCACACACGCACACAGGGCTGGACGGCGTTGATCATCGCGGCGAACAAGGGCCACCACCAGATCGTGTCGAGCCTGCTGGCCAAGCAGGCCTCCGTCACGGCCGCCACCAACGACGGCCTCACGGCCCTCATGACCGCCTCCTACAAGGTGCGCCTCTTCCACCTCGCCCTTGTGCACACAACACGCATGGGCTGACGCGACGAGCTGGCTCGGCTTGGCTTGGGCGTGGCAGGGCCGCGAGTCCGTCGTGCGGCTGCTGCTCACGGAGGACGCCAATGTCAACGCGACGGCTAACCTGGGCGTCACCGCCCTCATGGGCGCCGCCGACAAGGGCCATGCCGGGATCGTGGCGCTGCTCCTGGAGCACGGAGCCGACGTGAACGCGACCACCAACGACGGGTGGACGGCCCTCATGGGCGCCGCCGACAACGGCCACACGGAGATCGTGCGCCTGCTTCTGGCCCGCCACGCCAACATCGAGGCCGTGCGCAACAACGGCGACACGGCCCTCATCGTCGCCACCGACCGCGGACACACCCACGTGGTGCGCCTTCTCCTCGACGAGCAGCGCCGACGCCGCGATGCGGAAGGGGCCTCACACGACTCTCCACCCCCCTTTTCTGGGCCGAGGCCTTCGAGTTGACCAGCGCGAGAAGTACATTCGTTTTGGCCTCTCCTTTTCCACTACAAAAAAAAGATGCTTCACAAAAG
>NAVB01002176.1:0-18805 GCA_002179805.1 Acanthamoeba lenticulata | reverse complement strand
TTTATATTTATGTGGGTGGTCGTGGCTGTTCACGGACGCAGGCTGTGCGAGTCCTGGGCCAGTTGCTTCCGCTGGGCGGGTGGTGGGGGGCCCTACTTCTGGGCCTACTCTGGAGCTGCCTCGTAGCCCTTAAGGCCATCCTCTTTCTGCAGCTCTATGGGATCGCCCATCGCATGTACACTCGCGACCAGCTGAATGAGCAGGTTTTCATCTTGGTACCAAAAAGCCTGCGTGTCTACTTTTTGAAAACTTTTCTAATTATTTATTGTGTTCCTCATCTCATGAGTATCGCGCCTTCTCTACCCACACCCAAAAGCAGGAGCAAAATGTGACTGGTGGGGAAAGTGAGATTCCCCTGCGACCAGGCCTTGCCGGTGTGCAGCGTTATTCGCTTCACAGTGGCAAAGTGCCATGACGGTGGTGAACGGCCACACGCGGGTCGAAATAAAAATTGCGCATGGCCATTTCCCCAACATATTCTCTTCTTCTTCCTCTTCACAATCTTAGCTTGCTGGTGGCTCTCCTTTTTTTTCCGGAAGCAGGCTCTACCGAGTGGCGCGTCTAGAGGATGGAGGGTGGTGCGGGCAGCAGAGGATACAAGGCACAACGTGGCGGCCGCGGAAGTTCCCGAGGTGGGTTCGGCCGCGGTGGTGCTGCTGGAACTCGTTATGGCAGCCAAGGTGGAAACGAGTCCGGAGATCGGAGACCGGCGGCCCGGGGTGGGCTGGCCACCAAGAAGAACGTCTTTCACCAGCGCAAGGCCAAAGGTGCACCGCTTTTCCTCTCGTTCCTCCTATCCGCCGCGCGCACGGTGTTGCGCATACAACACAATGTGAACCCTCACGGGGCGGCAACAGAGGAGCAGCGCCAGTTCTACGAGCGGGCAAAAACCATCACCAAGTACAAGCGGCTCAAGCGCAAGCTCGCCTCCATGGCGGCCGATGGCGCCGCGGCTCCTGCACGAGCCCCCCTGGAGGCGGCCGCAGCCTCATCCGCGAGAAGCTCCACCACCACCACCACGACAACAACCAACCCGGTTGGCCTCCCCTCCCCGCCCCCTCTTATTATCACTGCGCGACTTCTTCTTCTTATTGTCGTCGTTGTTATGTTTATTATGTGCTGCTGCTGTGAGGGCTCTGCAGAGGACCGGCGAGGAGAGCTTCTACGAGAAGGTGCGAACGCGTCGGCCGCGATGCTCCCCCCCCCCGCTCTTTTCTCGCTTGCTTGGGACCCAAAATTCATTTCGTGTGAACAACATAAATGGGGCGGGGCGGAGGTGCAGGTCTTCAACAGGCATGCCGACGGCCGAGACCAGGAGGAGCTCGAGGAGTTTCTCCGTCAACAGTATCGCCGTAAGCGCAATGCGTCTGACGCTACCGGAAAAGAAAAAGAAGAAAAAGAAGAAGAAGAAGAAGAGGACAGGGTTAAGGCGCGATCAAGAGCGTCAGTCAAGCCTCACCCTGTGGCCGATCCGTTCTCTACGCAAGCCACGCAGGGCGAGGACAGCCGCAAGCCAGGTGCGGGGACGATGAGCACTACGACCGCAGCAACGAATGTCGCACTACAGGAGAGGAGCGAGAAGACGACGCACAACAACAAGAAGAAGAAGAATGAGCAGCAGGAACAGGCCGACACGCATTCCAAGCCCGATCCCTTCTTCCACGAGCGCAAAAAGTGGGAGGACGCGCAGGACCAGAAACGGAGGGCGCGCGAGGAGAAGGAGGCGCGCATCCGTCAGAAGCAAGAGGCTCTCGTCAAGCGGAAACAAAAGACGCAAGTCATGCGACAGCGATCCAAGCGTGGGCAGCCCATCATGGCCAACCTTGTCGCGCACTACTTGGACAAGATCACCAGTAGCGGCGGGCAGCAGTAGAGCTCTAGGCTCACCGCGACCAGCAACCCGTCGCTCTCTTTGTATGTTGTGGCGGTTCCCAAACAACAGCTTTGTTTGTTTTTGTTTTTATTTGTGTTTTGTTTTTTGTTTTTGTTGTTTTTGTTGGTTTTTTTTTTTTTTTGGATTTGGAGGTGCGCACAGAAGCTCAGGAGAGCGGGAGTGTTGGTGGTGGCGGGTGCGCCATCCTGTCCGCTCTTGGGCGGGAGGGGAACGGTGATGATGATGAAACACCCGTTACGGGGATGGTAGTGGTAGAGGAGGAGAAGGAGGAAGGAGACACATCGTCCAGCTCGGTCGGGGCGCGAAGCGTCCCCACCTCGGGGTCGTCCAGCAAATCGCTGTTGGCATCGTCGAGAGGTAGAGATGGTGCAACGGTTGGGCACCGAACGTTGTACAGCACAAGACCGACCACAATGGCACCCAGCGCCACAAAGTAGAGAAGGCCCGGCTGGGTTGTTGTGCGACGCAAGAGGGGAGTTAGTCAGGCGCGAGCTGCGGTGTGAGACTTGGGAGGGGGGAAGGAGGGAGGCGAGTGAGCTGTGCACGTACGGCAGTGCTGAAAAGGAAGATGCCCGCAACGATGGCGTAGGCGTCCGACGTGAGGAGGGACAGGTTGAAGAGCGTGGCGCCAGTCCACAGGAGCATGTAAGGCGTGAGAGAATAAAGGGCGAACAGACACAGTCCAAAGGCCACCAGGTAGCCCACTGAGCCACGCGTGATGGGCACACACACACACATACATACACACACACACAAGCGCGCGCATGTTAGGTACTCTTAGAGCCAAAAAATAAATAAATATAAAAATACCGATGGGGAAGCTCCACGAGATGTTGGCCAGCGCCTCGCGCTCCAGGACCACGCTGTAGCGCCCCCCAAGGGCGTGTTTGCGCCAACAACGCACGAAAAGAGGAAGAGAGAGGGTTTGTGTTAGGGCGTAGGCGAAAGAGAGGGGGGGGAGAGAGAGAGAGAGAAAGAGAGGGGAGGGAGGAGAAGAAGCAGCTGGTGCATGTACGATTGTACGATGTTAAGGGCCGAGCCAAACAAGCCGAGCATGGCAAGGAATTCAACGCGATCAAAATGTTTGACGCAACCTTCCTGCCCCACGTTGGATATGGCGTAGAGGAGGGCGCCCCCCAAGCACAACGCGTCCCCCAGCACGGGATTCTCCCCGTCTGCCCGCATTGTCCCCCCCATTAACAAATACAGAAAGAAAAAAACCATTTAGAAAAAGAAAAGAAAAGAAAAAATGCATACCGCTCGCGCTGGGGTTGTAGTGAGCATCAGAAGCCACAAGTGCCCCTAGACCAATCAGGCAAAGAACGACCCCCAGATAGTGCTGAAGGCTATAGCGCGCTTTCAAGAAGAAGAAAGAGAGCACCTACGTGATGGGTCACGTGCACGCACAAATAAAAAATCAAGACGTTGTACACAAGAAAAAGAAGCAAAAGTGGAAGTGGACAGACGCCTCAAGGCAGAGAGATGTTGGGAGTGGGGCGGGTAAGGGAGAAAGGAACCATGACGCAAGGAATAGTGAAGCAATCAAGAAGCATGACGGAGGTGATGGTCGTGTACTGATAGGCTTTCACCACCAGGAAGTTGGCTTCCACGTCCGCAATTGCGAGCAGGAGGTAGAACCACCACTTGGCTCGCAGCACTTGCCCCACGCTGTTCCCACCAAACAGGAGAACAGGACTTTGAGGAGTGCAAGAAGTGGCCAAGAGGTGCACGACGGTTTTATGTATATTATTTATATATATATTGGAGGCATCCAGCATAAAAAACGCACCTGGGCAATTGGCGGTTCGGCTCACGTTGTTCAAGGATGGGGGTGCTGCACACTGCCCCGTTCGTCGATGAAAAAATGTCGGCAGAAGATGAAGGAGATTGGGGGGAAGAACGTCGACGCTGATAGAAGAGGGTGGGCATATAAACGAAGAGAAGAAGGAGGTAGTTGAAGGAGCTTTGAGTGGTTGGGATCTGGACGTCATATTGCGTGGCTAGGTATTGGGAGCTCACGCCTGTGCCGGTGATGAGCAGCGACAGAAACTGACCCAGCAGCAGGCCACACAGGACCTTGCGATCGGAGAGCGTAGCCACCAGAGTGGCCCATACACGCGCTGGCCACCGCACGGCCCCGCTGCCCATGATGATCCTCCACCACTAGCTTTTTTTTTTCTTGTTCATTTTTCCTTCCTCTCTTCTTACGGCAGGAAAAGTATACTTCTCCTCTGCCTCTCGAACATGCCGCTCGTGTCTGTTTCGCAAAGAAAGGAAGATGGGAGCCCTGTTCTTGGATCTGGTGAAGAGCTCCTCCTCACGCAGCCCGCAGTAGAATGCCATTTTGACCCATCGGGCCCCTCGGAAGGCGTTGGCACACTCTACGTCACCACCAGGAACGTAATCTGGCTTTCTTCACAGGCACGTGTGCTTTATGCGGTATCCTTCCAACCTTCCTGAGTGTTCTCACATACCCCCCAACCCTCCCGCACGAATCAATTTGGTGCGCAGGCGGCGAAGGGCTATGCTATGGACTTTCCGTATATTGTCATGCACGCCCTTGCCGGTGCCGAGTCCTCTCTCTACGGCGGGCACGCATGTCTGTATTGTCAACTCGATGGTGATGAGCTGCACGAAGTTGCCTTCATCCCTCGTGACCAGGCAGCCCGTTCGTCCCTCCTCGTTGTGTTGTGAGTCAAAAAACTATGCTCTGACTCGGGCACACAGTGCCAGGGCTTTATGCTGCCTTCAGCCGAGGAGCCATGCTAAACCCTGATGAAGAGCAAGAAGGCGAAGGCGATTTCTACTACAACGAAGGTGAGGTCAATGCAGGCGCTGAGCGACTGGAGGGCATGATGGACCTCTCATCACTCCAAAACTCACTTCCTCACACAATGGTGCGCTGTTGCGATCTCTGCATCCATCCAATGTCGTCCAAGCTTGACAGAATTAAGCCCACTCATAAGGCTGGGCGCAGGCAAATGGGGACGAACAATACGAAGACCCGGAGGACGAAGAGCCCATGGAGGATGGCGCACCCTGACAGACGCACACGGACGGAGAAGACGAAAAAAATTGCAATTTTCCTTTTTGCCTTTCTTCCTCGCTCTTTTGTTGCTTGCAAGATGGGGTCCCGACCCGGTTGGTCGCATCCATCGTTGCTGGCCACCTGGTGTTTCTTTGTGGTGTGGTGTGTGCTCGCTGTGCACGCTATCCCGCGCATAGACAGTGATTCGCGGGTCAATGGCTTCTGGATCACCCGAAACGAGAAGGGAAGAGAGTCAGCCTCAATGGTTTGTCCCAGCTGCCCTCCCCTCTTTGCCTTTGACTCCTCACGGGATTGATCCTTCGAATTCTGCAGATTTCGTCGCGGGGCGCTGACGTCAAGTGCACGTTTGACTACAGCACCTTTCCTCAGGTTTCTTCACCCCCCCCCCCTTAACAAGAAGAAAAAAACAATGGTTTGCCCTTACCCGCGTGATCGGGCTGCTAGGAAGCGACCACTAAGGCCGAAAAGGAGCTGCCTCCTTCTGAAATTTTGGCGCGTTACATGACTTCCAAAACGTGTCTTGGGTTTAAGAACGACCACGGCTACACCGTACCAGCTACTGCCCCTACTTCTTGCTGCTCACAAGAGGTGGTTCACAGACTTTTGTGTGTGTGTTTGTGTCCAGTTGTGTATTGGTGCAAATGCAACGCAGGTGGTTGACAACAGCAACACGAATGCACCCATCCTCCTTGGTTCGGATTACCCACGACTTACTCTGGCCTGCCAACACCTCATGTAATGTGGCGGGCGTAAGGCAGGGCGATTCAAAGGATGGAACTCGCATGGTGAACAAATCTACGAGGAGGGCAACAACGAGCACTGCTCAATCCCACGTTCTTTCACTGTTCAATTCACGTGTGAGCAGGGCGTATGATTTCTGTCTTTCCTCCTTGGTTGCAATGAGTTGCTGCTGCTGTGTGTCTCTGACTTTGCGTGCCATGAATGACAGTTGAGAATCGTCTCAGTTTCAGAGCCTACTATATGCAAATACCACTTTGTGGTTGGGGCGCCAGAAGCATGTGGCCATCGCATCTTCAGTCGATCATCTTCCCCAGCTGATGGTTTAGAAACTTGGTACATGGAGATCTTTGAGACCCACGAGGCTATTGGTTGCGTAGTGCACGCTGCTGGATTCGGTATGCCTTCTCCGATAGACTCAGGAGTCATATCTGATTTCTCCCTCAAGCTGGAAAAAGACAAAACCACTCTCAGCATAGCTTCGTTCGAAGCCAGGTAAGCGCATGTGCTCGACACTGCCCACCTTCTGATATTTGAGCCGTTAACACGGTACCGTGTTGTGGGGAAGCAGGCATGGCCAGCGGCAGCACTTTTCTCGTCGTGCTCTCAACGTGCAGTCAGGCGTGCTGCAACCTCTGCAATTGCCCTTGCCCGCGGCACCCAACTACTTAGCCATCTCGACCGCCGTTACAGAGCTGGACGCGTGATCTGGGCCAGAAAAACCGTTGGGCTTGGGCTACTGTCGACGTCGACAGTACACACTTTTCAGCCAATTTGCTCAATGGTCGTAGTGCTGGAAGCAGGATTTATCCCTCTCTGTAGATCCGTTGCTGTGCTGCTTCTTCTGTGTGGTGCTGTTCTCTCACTTTTGCGGTACTGCCGTTTCGTCTCCTCGCTCGTGTATTATTATTTTACGGCCTGTCCCCGCACAGGTAGTAGCCAACATCCGCCTCTTGTCCGCTCTAATGATGTCGTCCAAGAAAATCGCCGCTCCAAGACCGCTCAAGCGCTCGGGCGTACTGTCAACTTCGCGCAATAAATTTGCACGATCTGAATTCTATTTCCACGCGGATGAAGAAGGGAACACGGCGAGCGAGTTCCCATTCGACCTCTACGGTGAACGTTCGAATGAAGGAGAGGGAGGAATCGTGCAAGGAGTACTCGCTGCTAGCTACCGAATTGCTTCGACCTTGGACGATGAAACCATCGAGATGGAAGGATCTTGTGAAATTCAACGAATCTTCCTCTCGGGCTTTCACACCCCTGGCCCGCGTGGAACCACTGATGAAGAGGATGAGGACAACTCGCGACTCTACTTTGTAAGTGATAGACGCTTAACAGCCCAAGCGCAGTCGCCTTCCAGCTTCCAGTTCTTCATTCCTTCTCTACCTGGCGCGCGCAACTTGCAGCACGACGAAGACGAAGACGGCACGTTGGGGACGTCCCGAGAATTCCCTCTTCTCGGCACTTCGCCTAACTACCACCAAGGGCTCGACAGCAACGATGAGGACGACAGCGGTGATTACTTCGAAACCTACCTCCCTATCTATCCGCGCGCTTCCAATCCTGTGCCCCTCAATACACCCTTCCACATGCCGCCTGTCGACGCACCGGCTGTCCTCTACGAGAGCCAGCACCGCCTCGTCCTTGGCACTCGTGGACATTTCTGCACCCTCCCTTCGAGTGGTGCGCGCCCACTCAAGGCCACCGCCGGCGGAGCTCAGCTCTTCACCGCAGATCCGACCTGGGACCATCATGGCGGCGCGGAGGAGGTCACCAACGTCGGTGCTGTAGAAACTCAGCGAACGACCCGCAACAGGAGCTATTCCGAACCCATCCCGTTCGTACCTGTCGCTGCCTTCACAAGGACCGCGTGAGCACGATGCGCGCTTCTGCCTGGCCCTGTGTGTACAACCATGTATCCTGTAAATCCCTTTCTTTCCCCTCTTCTGCTTTGCGCGCGCGCCTTATCGGTGTGATGTAAACAACAACTTCACCGCGCTCCCTGTACACCCTCTCCCTTGGTGGGGTTAACAAACAATGTAAACAATGACCATGCCCGTGACTTGTAAAGTCCTGATCGTTCTTTTATTCTCTCTTTTGCGGCCCTGGGTTCCCTTCCCCAGGGAACTCCTGTGTTTATCCGTATCGTAGCGATAAACTCCGCTCGGCACTCTGGAAGTTGCCTGGGCACCTCCTTAAAAAGGCTGCTACGATCGCCAACGGACGACCAGGCCTGAACAGAAACGCGTTACACCCCTCTGGTGGGCACAAGATGGAAGGTGGTGAGTTTTCTCTCATGGATGCGCTCAAGGAGAGAGAGCTTCAACAGCGCAGTAGGGAATTGCAGCGCGAACTCAGCTTGGAGCTCGTGCCAGCAAGCGAGGAAAAGTCAAGCCAGCCAGAGCTCTCGCCCGAAGGCAAGTCCAGCGCCTTTGCCAGTTTCGCACAGGCTATTCTGCTTCGCAACAAGAATAGTGGTATGTATCCTGCAACCTTTCTCCTCCTTTTTCGACCACTCGGCCCACATCACCCACCCACGAACAGAGATAGCGGAGTCGTTCATCTTTACCTTCCCCGAGTTTGCTCCAACGACCACACTGGTGGACCTATGGTTACAAGAATATCCTTCCTTCCTTCTTTCCTTGCCCTCCCTTCTTCTTCTTCTTCCCTCCCTCCCTCTCCCCCTCGTCAGCGTGTAAACATGTGTGCTGTCCTCGTGCCCTTGTTCCCTTACATCACAAGAGAGTGCACGTTCAAAAAAACCACCGACGATCCGCAGCTGGCCGCTGAAACGTGCGTGCCTCCACCACTTGTGAGAAGGGGGATGAGAGGTGGTCCGCGCGTGTGTGGCTACCCTCTCCTCCTCCACCTCCTCTTCCGTCATTTTTGATCTCCAAGTAAACGCCCTTCTGTTTGTGTGTATCAGTGGCCGCATGGTGGACTTTATGCGGCAGTGGGCCAACAGATGTTTTGAAGACTTGAAGCCCCACATCAACCACATCTTGACTGCCCTCAACGAAACGAAAGACGCCAACGTGATCAATGAGTTTAAACTGCTCTTCCTCAAGTTGCGCAAGAAGCAGGTTCCTCCTCCTCCTTGCTGCTTTCCCTGGCCCCTCCCTTTTCGCTCTTCCCTCCGTTTCCTGGTGGGTGGTGGTGGCTGGTGGTTGTGGTTGTGGTGGTATTGTGTTGCTGGTGTTGTTGGAAGGGGAGGAAGGGGAGGAAGGGGAGGCGGAGGATGTGGGTTGAGTAGGCAGCAAGTAAACTTACTTGGTTGTTGTGTACTGGTCGTCGTGGACTCCACTCACAACACATTGTGCTGACCGTGCACCTCACAACAGCAATACACCGACCAGGATTCCCTCAAGCGCAATTCCTTCTCCTTGCCAGGCCCACTGTCACTGTCCAAATCAGATTTGGGCCTCACGCGAAGTGTATCGAACGATGTCACGGGCGCCATCCTCACTACGAATACTACTATCACGACTACCCCAGCACCTCCGTCCGGCTCTCCTTCAATGCGGCCCTCACCCAACATCGACTTCTTGGAGCTACACCCAACCGTCGTTGCCCGGTGCGCTCCTCCTCCCTAGAGGAGGCGCGAGACGACCAACAACTCTTTATCTGCTTGATTTGTTGCTCCCCCCCACCACCACCACCACTGAAGATCCCGCTCTTTGTCTGCGTGTGTGTCGTGTGGCTACATATCGACATATCCCTAGAGAGCTCACGTTGCGAGAATTTGCCCTACTCAAGAAGATCTCGCCCCGTGAGTTCTTGGGCCAAGCCTGGCAGAAGCAAGCGAAAGAAATACTCGCGCCCAACATCACCAAGCTCATCAACCGCTTCAACGAGGCACGTGTAGACCCGTTTCTGTTTCTTTTCTGTTTCTTTTCTTCTTACGGTCGCCTTCCCCGTCTTTTTTTTTCACTTGCCAGGTCAGCTACTGGGTGGCCACGGAGATCCTCACCACCAAAGGCGCCAGCGAACAGAAAGTCGTCATCAAGAAGTTCATCCAGATCGCTAAAAAGTGTCTCCAGCTCTCCAACTTTAACTCACTGATGGAGATTATGTCAGGCCTCAACAACTCCTCCGTTCAGCGCCTGAAGCACGTGTGGGAGGTGCATGCTCCTCCTTCCGTTTCCTTCCACGCAACACTCTTATGTGTTTGATCCACGGGGAGGGTGTGTGTGATTGTGGCAAATGCCCCCCCCCCCTTCTCCCCTTTTTCTCCTTCTTCTCCTCCTCGCCCTCGCTCGCCCCCTGTCTCACCGCCACGATGCACGAGTGCAGCGCCTCTCAGAGCGAGTTAGGCTGTCGTTCCAAGCTCTCGAAGAGCTCATGAACCCACAGCAGAACTTTAGCAATTACACAGCTGAGTTCAAGAAACGTCCTTTCCCCAAGTTGCCCTACTTTGGTGCGGCACCGCGAGTTTGCCCCCTCCCCATCATCAAGCGATCAAACCAAACCCAAACCCAAGCCCAAACCCAAAACCCTCCTCATTTCCCGCCGGCCTGTGCTGACCGTCCTGCTCTTGCTTCATGCCGAACCTCCTTTCTTTCCTTGCAGCCCTTTTCTTGCGGGATATCACATTCATCCGGGAGGGCAATGCACCCTACACGCCCACAGGGCTGGTTAACTTTGATTTCATCACCATGTTTGCCGACCGCATCAGAACAGTGCTCGAGTTCCAGGTCTGCCTCCTTTGCACCACCACCCTCTCATGCCCCCCTCCCCCCCTACATTGATGTTGTTGGGTATGATTTGGACTGATTGGCCAATATTATGCAATTTTGCACTAGGTCAAGCCATTTGATTTTCCTTCCCATAGGATGGCCGAGCAGTTGCTCAGTTCTCTCACTGCCATTTCCGATGACGTACATATTCCCTTGCCGTCACTCTGCCTGAATCTCTTCTCCTTGTTGTTCTACCCTTGCTAAACGCCGGCAAGAGCTGACAAACCTCTCCTCTCTTCTTCTCTTTCCCCCATGTCCTTGTGTCCACGTTCACATATCTAAAGGACGAGCTGTATGCATTGTCCTTGCGTTCACTGCCTTTGAATTCTCTGATGAACTCCAGGTGCTCCTTCAACTGTGCTGGCCCACCACCGCCATCACTGCCCCTTTGCCCCTCCCCCTCCCCTTTCATGAAGAGGGGGGGGGACGGCACTGACACAAGGCGCGCGCACAATTCCCTTTCTGTCTCTCTCTCTTATTTTGTGTGAGTGTGGGGTGGGGGGGGATTCATGTTGGTATGTGCGTATGTGCGACACAGTGGATCCTACCTGGAAAGGCCGGATCAGAGCGGGCAGGACGACACAGAGTCAGAAGCCCCAACAGATTTGACTGAACCCACCATGACGGAAGACCATTACTCAGATTCGGTAATTCATGCCTCCCCCCCCTCTTCCACCACCAAAGAGATCACGCGCTCCCCATCCTGCAGCAGCTCCCTGCTGTTGGTGAGGGATGAGATGCAAGGTGGTGCATGCACCATCTTGTGGCTAATCGAACGATCTGATCGTCAATCGCGGCATCTCACTTGCTCTCTTTGGACGACGACGACCACAACAACAACAACAACATGTGGATCTGATCTGGTCTTATTATCTCTGTGGTGAACTCCAGGACAGTGAAATGGACACGGTGCCGGAAATCGGCGATGAAGAGGGTGGCGGTGTGGGGGGAGGAGAGGGAGAGCCTGCCGGCCTTCGATCCCGGGGGAGCAGCATCACCGGCCTTGGAAAGCCAACTCCCATGACGCCTCCCAAGGTGGTGATCGACGGGCCCACGGACAGCCACCTCTTGGTTCCACGAGGAGTGCGCTCCAGGACCTTCAATGGTGACGCTGAATTGCTGCCAGTAGCATCCACAAAGGCCCGCTCCTCGTCCGACGCCAAATTCCGACAATCCCCCACGGTCGACCTGCGGGCCAGCGGTACCGGGGAGGCAAGCTTGGGCGATCCCACCAAAAGCAAGAAGAAGAAGAAGAAGATCAAGAGTCGCAAGAAGTTCGACGGCCTCCCCACCGTGCAGTCAGTCATGTGCGGCGCGTGCAAGGTGCCTGCCGACAAGGCCCCACTCTTCCTTGCGGGAGAGAAGGAGGTCGACCTCTACTTCTCCAAGTGCTTCCGCTCTGTCAAGAAAGGTTTGTGTCTGCAGACTGTTTTTGGGCGTGTGGTGTGTGTGTGTGTGTTCCTGTGTGCGCAGATGAGGTGGCAGATAGCCCCCCCCGTCTACCCCACCCCACCCCACCCCACCCACCATAACCTCTGATTGACTGGTGCTTGGTGGCTGGCCATCGTGCAGGCACAGTGGACACCTTCGGACAGCGGATGCTGCTTCTCCGTGGATCGGCTCTCACGACCGATTTTGTCGCCCACCTGGCTGAGGGCATGCGAACCAAATCTGGTGAGCCCCATCCGCGTTCCACCCTCTACGCTGTACGTCCCCTCCCCTCCCCTCCCTCTTCCCAATTCGCCAATCCCTTCGTCACTACCACCGCCAATCAACCATTTATTGTTTGTTAATGAAGATATTGCTGAGATTGCTCTATGTTCAACAATTGTTTTGCCCCTGTTCTGAATCTTCCTCCTTCGACAGGAAAAGCTCGTCTACGATCTGGGCCACATCATCGCCCGAAGCGACGCACGCAACTTCATGAACCGTGTGGCCAAGGGCCTGGACATTCTCACCATGGGCATCCCCTTCCTCGCGTACCGCCCCATTCCGTTTTTCTTGCGCAACCTGTTTTTCCACAGAGGAGGATGAGTGTTTCCCTTTATGATTCTTACTCAAGGACCCTGGTGGTGTGTGCATATGTTGCATATGTTGCACATGTCGTGGTGGCACGTTTGGTGGGTGGGTGGGTGTTGGGATAGCTACTGCGGTTACTCGTTTGCACATGTGACTCCCCAGTCCAAGCTCCGCGCTGATGGGAAGCTCTACTGGCAGTGCAAGCACATGTACAACATCGACACACATGCCTACATAACGCAAAGCAAGGTCTCTCCTCCCTCCTTCTCGCCCTTGTATGCATGGAATGGAACCCTCTCGATCTCTCGATTCTCTCTTTCTCTCTCTCTCTATCTGTCCCCCCCCCCCCATTAGACAGACCTGCCTCTCTCTGTCTTTCCAAACCGCACCCTGCCCGGCCCTTCTTTGCGGCAACAAGGCCTTGCAGCGATCATTTTTGCGCTGATGGCTGAGTTTGAGGCGTGTGTGTGTGGGTGTGGGAATCGATGTGTCTGTGTTTCTGTGTGGTGTGCGTGTGCGCGCACAGGTGGCAAGCCGGGCGGTGTGCCACCTTGTGGCGGGCTACTGCTCTGGATGGGCCACTGAGAGCAGCGGCCAAAAGTGTGTCGCCATCGAGGTCTCCTGCCAAGCGCGGGGTGCACAACTCCCCCTTTCTCTCTCTCTCTCTCTCTTTCTGTCTCTTTCTCTCTTTCCATTCTCGCTTCTCTTCCGTTCCGCTGCTGCTGCTGCTTCTGCTGGAGGTGAGATGGGGGGAGCACCCAAGCGAGCAAGGATATGTACATGACCAGAGAGAACTAACGAGCTCTGGTTGGGGGGGGGGATTCATGCAGGCGACAATGAGTGCGTGATTCTCACAGCTACAGCGGACCGGATCAGAAAGCGCGTGGCCAAGTACTGCCAGCGGCACAACTTCTCAGCCAAGCAGATCAGCGGTATACTCCATCAATCAATCAATCAATCACTCTCCATCACCTCCTCCTTCGCCCCCTCCCTCGCCCCCTCTGTGCGTTCCTGATCTCTCCTTCCCCCCCCCTCTCGGTTGGGGTTGGGGTTGGGGTGTATTGCTCTCTGTATGTATGTTTGTATGTATGTATGTTTGTATGTATTTGTATGTATGTATGCATATATGTACATCTGCGACAGGGATCATCTTCAACGAGGATAAGCAGGTGTTCGAGGCCAAGGCCGAGGTGGTGTTGGAGCCGACCAAGTTTGGCGCGCCCTCCTCTTCGGACAAGACGCGGAAGAAGAGCGTGGGCATTTCGACCCACACTATCCGGCAGGTCCGCAGCAAGAAGTTGGACCGCAAGCAGGAGAAGCTCATGAAGTCCATCTTCAACCGAGGGTCGTCCTCTCCCTCATCCTCTTCGTCCATGAGCAAGGAGGATCTCCACCAGCTCATGACGCTCTCGCGCACGGCCTTTGCCAAGTGTTTCTCTGACCTGGCGGTGGATCCCCGGTGTGCATCCCCCCCACCCATTGGGCCGCCTTCCCCTCCCTCCCTCCCTCCCTCTCCTATCACTCCTCAACTTCCCCTCTCTCTCTCTCTCTCTCTCCCTCTTGTTGTTTGATTTTTGTTTCTTCTAAATAATGAAGTCAACAGGTCTCCCCCCTCTCTCTCTCATTTCGTGTTGATCAAATTTTCCCTTTACTATAATTAGTTATTAATAAAATGCGGGGGGGGGGGCAGGCAAGCGGTGGTGGCGATCAACGGGGAGCGCTACCTCTTCATGCGCGGAGAGAACCTGGCCACCATGTTCTGCACCGTCATGCACGACATGTTCGTGGGTATGAAGGCTTGACCTCTCCCCCTCCACCCCGGAAGGAGTCTCGACCCTAGAAGCTTTGCTCGTCGTATGGCGTGGCGACCATGCGCGTGCATGCACACCAAATCCGCCCCTTTGTGTTACCTTCTCTCTCTCTCTCTCTCTCTCACACACACACACACGCATGTGATCTGTTCCCCTCTCTCTTGCATCATCTTAGAGTCCGGGCAAGATGTAGAGTTGGTTAAGCAGTACACCACCAACCTGCTCTACGACCTCGGGCGATCGATCGGTATATCGGACCACAACCACTTTTTGCCGCTGGTCATTCCGCACATGGGTACGCACCTCTCTCTCTATCTCTCTCTCTCTCTCTCCTTCACTCTCTCATTCTCTCTCTCTCTCTCTGATGATGACGACGGTGACGACGATGATGACTCGTGATACCAGGGGGCATGACGTCGCCTCTGCAAAAGATATGCGGCATGCCGGTCGTGCTGGCCAACATGGGCTGGGGCTGTGCAGAGCTTAGCCTGTCTTCTGTCGTCTCGCTCGATGAGAACTTTTGCCTCATGTATTTACGTCGAAAGACCCCTCTACCTTCTTCCTACCTTCCCCGTAATTGACTCCGGGGGTGTGTGTAATACTGAATATTGACAGATACGAGGTCAAGAACGCATTTGAGGCTGGCCTCTGGATTGACTTGCGAGAGGGCAAGCTTGACGAGTACAAGGGTGCTGCAGTGGCTCCGCTTAGCGCAAAGAAAAGCGACGATAAAAAGAAGACAGAGGCTTCACCTGTCTGTCTGCTATGCTGCGGCTACATCAGCGGCTTCATCAACCAATGCCTGGCACACACTGGACTTAGGGTTGCCACGATCGAGGTTGGCTTAGCTTCCGTTTTTGAGGCCCACCCAGCACAGTGTGCTCAGCTAACGATATATTTTGCGGCAGGTGTCGTGCCGTGCTTGTGGCCACGACAAATGCGAGTTCTTGGTCGCCCCAATCGACCTCATCTCTGCGCATGTGTCGCTCTACCTCAAGGAGATGGATCGGTACAGCTCTCCGGCGAGTGCGATTGGCAGTCATTTACTTTTTTTTACACTTTTATTTACTTTTTTTTATTTACTTTTTTTGGTTGCAGAAGCAACTTCGAGCCAAACATCAGGCTTCTGGACGTGGTGACTCGCGCGAATCAGAGTATCGGCTGGTACGAGTGGAAGTTTGGCACGCGGGTTTGCGTCGGCTGAGTCCTGTCCCACATAAACAACGTTCCAGCGTGGTTGCGGTGATCTGTACAAGCTTCTTTTTTATTCGTTCTCTCCATTTGGGCGTCATATCAGACGGCTCCCGGCTTGTGCTGGTTGCAGTAGGGCAAGCCCCCACTGCTGACAAAAAAGTGCCCGCTCGGGAGGGGAGTGAGGCATTGCGTACAGACGAAGCACTGCTTGTGCCACCGCTGGCCTAGAGCCAGCAAGCAGCTGCTGTCAGTGATCACCTGCGCACAGCGGCCACACAACCAGTCTTCTTGATTGCTTCGGTCCACATTCGAACGTCCCGCGTAGCACTCCGCACATGTGGGGCGGCCATCAACAGAAAGGAGCCGCGAGCTGGCTACCGCTTCGCCGCATCGCTGGCAGGCGCACACCGCAGGCTCTGTGGGAGCAACAATAGCAGTGGGGGTTATGCCTGTCGTGCGGTCCTCCCGGTGGGGAGCCGTAGCGCCGCTGCCGAAGCGCATTTCGGGAAGCCCTTCTTGGAGACACCTCTGGCAGTAGAGACTTGCGCCGCACATGAAGAAGCATTCCAGCGAAAGCACACCCGAGCACTTGGCACACACGAAGTGGTGCGGGTGGTAGACCCTGCCGAGGGCCGGCACCCGCACTCGAGGTCCATCGACGCCGAGCTCTTGCTGGCACGCGTAGCATTGGTCCCCCCTTCTTGGTGGCCCAAGCGCGCTTGTCGCTCTGTCAGCACTAACCGCCGCCTGCGGAGCGGCGGGGATGCCTCCTCCCTTTTCTGCAACAGGAGCAGGAGCAACAAAGGGCGGAGGGTGATGATGATGACGCGGCAGCTGGCTGTCTGCGGGCGGTGGTGGCGGCAGATCTGCTGGCACGGCAAGAGGAGGAGAACAAGGACGACGAGGAGGAGGAGGTGACGATGGCCCGGTGGTGCGCGTGTTGACCATTTGTGAGTGGCTTGTTGAAGGGCCTGATGCATGACGCCGGTGGCCCACAGTGTGATACTGCCCACCGCTCGGCGCGACTTGATGATGGCCCAGGCTCGAGCGCGATTTGGCCAACAAACCACCCAACGAGGGCGTCGACTCTGGATGGATGGATGGATGGATGGGTGGTGGTTTGGTTTCAAAAGAGAGGATGAGGCTCAAGAAGGGAGAAGCAGGAGGAAAAGAGCGAGCTACGGGGTGAACATTCTACGAACCACCACCGAGAAGCTGTCGAGGAGTGCCACCGTCACCACCACCGCCACCTTCGCCGGGCCGTAGTGGTGGAAGGAAGCGCGAGGACGCAAGACCTGTACCACCACCACTACTACTGGCAGGTGCTCGTGGCGCTCTTGGGTGTTGTTCTGTGTCGGTGAGCCTGCGTCGTGGAGCGTGGAGCGTCCAGTTCCGAAACTCCTCGCTGATCCCAAACTGTCGCACTTGCTCGGCCACTCGCGCTCGCTGTAGACGCCATCGCTCAGCGATGAGCTCGTTCTTCTCCCTGCGTGGCGCCCCATCCCCCCCCCCCCGCAGTCGTTTGTGTTTGGGGGAAAAAATGAAATTGGAGTTGCAACAGCGCCACCACCATTCCTTATCATCGCCCAGTGTTCCCCCCCCCCCGCGCCTCTGTTGGGGGATTTTGGGGAGAAGGAGGAGGGAGGGTTTGGGGTATGAAATGCACGCAGTCGCCACCTTTCGGCCATACGGAGGTCCCGTTGACGTTCGAGAAGGGCGTGCTTGCGCTCCTCCTGGAGCTCCTTGATCTCATCGTCGAGAAGGTCCGTGATCTCATCCAGCAGGGATTTGCCCGTGTCCACTAGATCCATACGCGTGCAGCAGCGCCCGCAACAGAGAGAGCGAGAGAGAGAAAGGAAGAGGGAGAGAGCGAGGGAAAGGGATAGAAAGAGGGGAAAGGGGGGAGGGGTCAACATGATTACAAGCGGGCGAACCGTGTCTGAGATATCAATCTATCTGTCTGTCTGTCTGGCTATCTATCTATCTATCTATCTACACACACATGAAGGGAGGAGATTGGGGGGGGAGGGGGAGGGGGAAATGGGAGAAGGGAGAGAGCGAGAGAGAAACAGAGAGAGAGAGAGAGAGAGGCCGTACTCGGGTCATAAGCCTCGTCATCGGGGGAGCCCCACGGCGGGAAACGCATGCCATGGAGGAGGTTGGTCAAGAACTGACTCTGGAGGCTCATGGCCATGATCATGTCCGCCATGGCCATGCCCTCCACCCGGAAGATCGAGGCCGCAAATATGGTGGCAATGTTGTCCTCGTCCATTTTCGTGATCTCCACCACGTCCGGCAGCAGTATGTTCTGCTGTAGATACCTGATCGATCCTCCCCCGCCCCAACCCCAGGATCATCAGTTCACACCCTCCCCCCAACCCCCCCCCATTTTTGACGACGAGGACGACGATCGGGATGGTGGTGATGATGACGATGATGGTGATGTTGGGTGGTGGTGGTGCTGGACGTCCTCCAGGGCACCACAAAAATAGAGGGAGGGGGGGAAGGACTCACCGCACGATGTAGCGAAGCACGCGGCGGCAGAGGTCAGGCAGCTCAGCGACGAGGGCCACGCTATCCTCCACGCTATCGACACACTCGTAACAGCGAGAGTAAAACTCGGAGGGAATCAAGGGCTCTGCCAACTCCCTGCCATGCGCGTCGTGTGACCGATCAGTCCCCCCCTCTCAACATGGCAGCGCAAGAAGGTAGAGGTCTCCATTTCATCACCACCATCATTATCATCACCACCTGGTGATCTTTCTCTCTCTCTCTCTCTCCCCCAGAGGGGCGATGATGATGAGGAGGAAGGAGGAAGGAGGAAGGAGTGAATAATGATCGAAGAATAATGGATGATGAAGAATAAGAATACAAATAAGGACGAGCACATGCTGGGGCAAAGAACGCGGGGGAATGGTTCAGGAGAGGAGTTTGGGGGAGGGGGGGGAGGGTATGAGGATTGGGGACGGGATCAGGGAGGAGGGGAGGGGAACCGAATCCACTGCTTGAAGAGAGTGGCCGCCAGGTGTGCTTCCGTTAGCGTGAGGACGTGTGCGTAGTTTCCTCGATTGAGCTCCGTTTCGGCCTCCGTGATGCTCAGCTGGGGCGCTGATATCCTGCCGTCATGTCCCGAATAAATGAGAGGAGGGAGAGGTCTTTGCCAAAAATATAAAATAAAAACAAGAGTGGGCACCGGAAGAGGCCTTGCTTCTTGCATCCGCCCGTGCGGATGATGGCGTCTGCTAGCATGGTGAGCAGCACGGGCAGTGTCGCGTCCGGATAGGCTTCCTTCTGGTACTCCAGCGCCTGCGCACGCGTGCATCGTGCATGAGGGCGAGGGGGAAGAGATTTGGCGGGGGGG
>NAVB01002175.1:0-10217 GCA_002179805.1 Acanthamoeba lenticulata | reverse complement strand
AACTCCAGGCGCCAGAAGAGGAGCCAGAGGAAAAGAGAGAGAGAGAGAGGTATGAGTACGTTTTCATCGGGCGTGATGGGCTCGAGGGCGTGTGTGAAGCCCCGCTCCTGGTAGACGGCGTAGGCAAACTGGGACGTGAAGGCGTACGCTTTGGGCAAGTCGACTACGTGGACCAACACAGGGCGCGTCAATGTGGAGCAACAACGCGAGGGACTGTCAGCGGCGGCGGAGGCGCATACCGCCATGAGCGTGGCCAGGGAGGCCCACGGTGAGCATGTGCAAGGCGTGGTGCTTGGGCACGCCACACCACAGCAGCATCCGCTTCGTGTCTGGCGCCAGCATGACGTGCGCGTCCCCCCCCCCCCAACACATCGATCATCAGCGACTCCAGCCAGGCAGGCATGTGTTGTGGTGTGTTGTATGTCGTGCCTTGGAACTTGGCCTCGAATCCGCCTTCGCTGCCGTGCACGGACTCGGCAAAGGCGGGTCGCTCGTGAAGCTCAAAGACCTCCTTGACCTGCAGCGAGAACTTGGGGCTCTCGTTGGTCTGCGCGAGGTACTGTACCATCCTTGAGATGTTAGTCGGCCCTCGCGAGTGCAAGGCCGCTCATTCACGAGAAGGCCAGAACGACAACGACAACGACGATGACGACGACGACGACGATCGAGATCTCGGGCGAACCAACCTGCAGGATGGTCCGGTAGGCAAAGGAGTTCTTCGGGAGGGCGCTCACGTGGTGCTGGAACAGCTGCGCGTAGCAGCGCTCCGCCAGGGCCTGGCCCGTCGTATCGACGACGCGAGAGGATTGATTATCGGGACTATGTTTTTCGTGGAGGATCATTGGGGGAGAGGAAGGCATGGCGCACCTCGTCGCCGAACTGGTGCTGCACCTGACGCAGCTTCAGGTAGTCGACCAGGTGCTGCAGCGAGGACAAAAAGAAGAAGAAGAAGAAGAAAAAGAAAAAGGTTCAAAGAGACCATTTTTGTGAAAATAAAAAATAAATGAATGAAAAATAAAATGGAGATTGAAAAAAAGTAGAAGAAGAAGGACATACGGCAGTGGCGGTCTTGATCGAGTAAAAGTTTTGGTTGAAGTCGTGCACGAGCTGGCTGCAGCGGCCCAGCTGAGCCAATGATCACATGACGCAAGACGGGTGAGCGCGTCGTGTGATGCATGGAGAAGGAGAATTCAGACGTTCGAGTGTTGTGAACGCACTTGCTTGCAGGGAACTTTTTCATAGAAGTCGGCGATACGGCGTAAGATGGCGAGCTTGCCCGCATTGGTCTGGTCCGTCGCTTCGTCTTCCTCGAACCAGCGGAGGCCGGCCAGCGCCTCTTGGACGTCCTCTAGGTTGGCTTTTAAAGGGCAGGCAGCCAGCCAGTCAAGGTGCATTGTTGTTTAGGCGCAGCAGCTCAAGGGAAAGGTGGCAATTGACTGGAAGGGCACCTCGGTCGATCTCGTCTTCGTCGAAGGAAGCGGCGAGGGCTTGCTTCATGCAGTCAAAGTCGATAGCGGCGGTCACCAGCTGACGCACCTTCCAGTCCAGTCCAACGGGAGCGGCACTGGGCTCCTCCATTTTGTCGCCTTGTGGAGTGCTCTTTTCCTTCTGTTCTTCTTCTTCGTCCTCTACGTCGGTGTCTGTCGTCGTGTCGAGCTTCTCCTTCCCCTTGGTTTCTTGGCCCTCCACTACGGTGGTTTCTTGTTTTATGGAAGAAAAAAGCGGTGAACAAGTTACATAACGAAGAAGAAGATTAGGGCTCACATGCTCACCACGTACCTGTGGTTGAAGCTTCTTCGTTTGCGCCCTCGGAGCGCTGTTTCTTCTGCAAAATTTCGCTCCCCTCAGCTCAGTGAACGTCTTGTCAAGTTGCACTCGTGGGCGGGAGACGTACGTGGTTGTCAGGAGGCCCCTGTGTGGCGTGCTCTGCGTTCTCGGCGGTTGAGGACGCGGGCTCTTCTTCGCTCGGCTTCTTCCTCTTGGGCGGCATGTTTGTTGTTTGTTATTTAATCAGATCGTATCTTTCGGGGCACAAAGGATTAAATTGCTTCCAAGAAGGTATGAGCATAATAAATATTTATATTTTGTTTGGGCCACAACTTTGCGGTTGGCCGCAGATCAGCTGCAGAAGTCGAGCTGCTTGAGGAGCTCTTCACCGTTGTCGTCTGTCTCGGTGATGCCCCCGTCCTCGTCGCCCGCTGTCCCCAGCAGACCGGCCCCGCTCCCGTCCCCAGTGGTCTCGTGATTCTCCTCGAGGAAGGGGAAGGCCCCGGGCCCGGCGTTGAGGCTGGCGAGCGTGAGGTCACCCATGCGCGGCCGCGGCGGGCTGAGCGTCGGGGCCACCTCCTCTGGCGGCGGGTACTGGTGGACGATCGAGGGCGGGATGGGCGTCACCGACGTCACCGAGGGCGCGTTGGGCGTGCGCGGGAAGTGGAGCCCGTGCGCCTCGGGCGTATGCACGGCCTCGGGCGAGTCGCCGCCGGGCGAGGCCGTCATGGCGGGCGACGAGCGCTGGTGGTGGGCTCCTGCCGCAGCAGTCGACGGCAGTGGCGGCGGTGGCGTCGGCGTCGGGAAACCAAAGCTGGTGGTGGCCGTTATGGAGGCCGGCGACTGGGCCGAAGCCGACGATGTGGACGGCGACGAGGACGCCGAGGCCGAGGCGAGATGGTGCGGCGGCATGTTGCGGAGATGATGCGGTACGGTCATATGGCCGCCATAGAGGGCCGACGCGGCCGTTGTTGAGGCAGGCGCGTGTTGTGGGTAGTGCGGCGGGGCGTAAGGCGCGCTCGACATGTGCTGCTGCGCAGCGTGCATCCCGCCCGGTGGCGAGGGGGCCTAGAGCAAGCACTAAAGAGTTAGTCAATCCGTCGGTCAGCCAAGCGTGTTGGCGCGCGGGCACGTACAGTGGGGTGCGGCGAGGCCGGGCCAGTCTGGGGGCTGGTCAGGACGCCGAGCGCGGCGTTGAGGTGCGACAGTGCAGTCGCAGACGAGGGCGACGGAGTCGACGACACCACGGCGCCTGACGGCGGCGACGTGACGGCATAGCCTCCTCGCGCAGCGTAGAGGTTGTCTCCGCTGCCGGCCCGCGCCATCCCGCCACCGCCCACCGTCGCAGGCCCGTACGCGTACGACGAGTAGGGCTGCTGCTGCTGATGCTGGTGATGATGTTGCAGCACATAGCCCCCGTTGCCGGTGGCGTGCACCATCGACGACGGGTCGGCAATCGACAGCTGCTGTTGGTGATGGGCGTAGTGGGCCTGGTGCTGCTGGTGGTATTGCTGCTGCTGCTGCGGCTGCGGCTGTTGCTGGGGGTAGTAGGCGTCGCCGTAGCTGTACTGTGGTGCGGCCGCGTAGTGCGAGTAGCCCGGCGTCTTCTCGCTGACACTGCTGCTGCTGCTGCCGAGCAGCGGCGAATGCAACATAGATGACGGCAGCGGCGCAGGTTGTGGCGCTGCGCCGGGCCACGAGCCAGCGCCAGCACCAGCGACACGCGCGCGTTCGGCAATCTCGCGCTCGCGCGCAAAATGGTGCATCATAAATCGCTCCATGCCCTTGAAGGCCTGCCGCAGTTCGAGCATGTGTCGGTGCATCTCCTCCTGTCGTCGCTCGAGCACTTCGATGCGTGAATACACGTAATTCATGCCACCAGCAACGCCATTCCCGTTGCCGCCGCCACCACCGTTGGTGGCGCCCGCATAGTGTTGCTGCTGTGGTTGTGGAGGTTGCTGCTGCTATTGGTATTGAAGTCGTCAGGCGACTTGATGGTGGCCTCTACAAGAAGAAGGGGAGAGGAGGAAAGAGGAAGGGAAGCCATACAGGATTGCTCTTGGAGCTGTTGTTATTGTGGCCATACGAAGCGGTAGCGCCAGGCAGGCCAGGGTGGATTGTCGTGGAAGGCGCTTGTGAAGCGTAGGCGTAGTAGCCTGGGTAATGGGGCGTGTAGGGCGATGGGTGTGTCGCGCCAGCACCGCCGAGGCCTGGACTGCTGGTCGCGTAGGCGGTGGCGGACTGGGCCGCCATCGTGTGCATGGTGGTTGTGGCATTCGGCCTTGATGGAGAAGAGGAGGAGGAGGAAGAAGAAGAAGAAGAGGATAAAGAGGAAGTGGTCGAAGTAGTGGTCGAGGAAGAAGACATCGAAGTCGAGTGGGTGGCGTCCTTGGTAGGCGCAGTATTTGGCGCCGACGAGGTGGCGCGTTCAGGTTGTTGTTCTTCGTCGTCCTCGTCGTCTTCGTCCTCGTCACCACTGATGGTATCGTCGCCCTCAGGCTCATCGTCGGGTGAGAGTCGCTTGATGCCGTGGGCAGAGGGTGTCTTGGCGGCAACCGTGGACCGATCTGAGGCAGCTCCCTTGCGGCTTCGTTGCTGGCCCCAGTGAAAACCCACCGATTCGAGACGAGCACGGCGCTCGTCGGACAGCTTGCCCTTGCGAAAGGTGATCTTCTGATTCTGCGCCCAGTACTTGAGAAGTGGCATCTTGTTGACGGGGATGCGGAAGTGCCCATGCTCCTCCTTGAAGCGAACCAGCTCCTCGAATTTCTGCTCCCATTGATCGTCAATCTTTCTCTTCTTGGGCGTACGCTTCGTGGTGGCTTCTGGGTTTTTGCCGTCGCTTCCGCTTTCAGCTGTCTGCGTTGCCACTTCTTCCTCTTGACTTGGGGAGTCGTCCTCATCTTCCAAATCATTCTGAACCCTCTTCGCATTCCTCGAGGGGTTGCGCCGTCGCTTCTTCTGTTGCAAGCCTTGAGGCTCTCCCTCTTCGCCACCTTCGCTTGCGTGGGGCGACGAGCTCTCATCGTTCCCGCTTCGGGGCGCGATTTTCTCTACAGTGCCCCAGTCAAAGCCTATCTCATCCAGCTGCGCTTCCTTGTCCTTGGACAGTTTGCCCTCCTTCTTCTGCGTCCTCATTTTTGCCATCCATTTTCCCAATTTCGATGGTTTTGGCCTCTTGCTCCTCTTCCTGCCTCCAGCTTCCCCCGCATCAGCTTCACCCACGAGGGCGGAGAGGTCACCACCGTTCTCCTCCTTCCACTCCACCAACTCCGCCAGCATGGCTGTCCACTCGGCCTCGGCCGCAGCTGCTGCCGCGCCGCTGCGCCTGCTCGCCCTCGTTTCCATCTTCACCGAGAAGTGGTCGTGCACAGCCGCAGGCGTTTCTCGTGCCTCACAAAGTGTGTCGCGCTCTGCTGGTACAACCTGCTCCCGGTCTCGCACAGCCTGCTGCTCTGCAGCTCACCTCACGCGTGAGGCTTCTTCTCCCCTGCGGGGTTGGCGCGGAGACAAGAACCCACTTCATAAAACAAGCTCGAATTTTCCATTTGGCTTGAGTGCACGAGATTGGCTGCACCTGTGGAGTTTAAGAATGGTCGGATCTTCTCAGGCAAATTACAATTCATAACATTCCAACGTCCGTTTTTCTTTGGCGCCAAAGTTGAACGGCGTTGGGTTTTGCAACGTTCGAACAAGAGGCGTCCCCGTTGCCACTTCTTTTGTTTTATATTTTAACACGAGATTGTTAACAAGTGCCACTCAAGATGCTGCTGGACCACACGCCACCTGCCGACAATAAGAAGAGGTTCGTACAAGAGGTATTGAGTCGTTGGTGGATTGAGTAGTTGGAGTAACACTTGCCTCTCCGTGTAGGAGCGCTCGCTCCAAGAAGAACAAGGAGCTGGTACCGTTCAATCTGCCAGCAGATGGCAAAGAAAACAAAGCTGACGCGAACGTCGTAACCACGGAGCAGCTCAAACCAGTGGCACCAGCCTCGAAGCAGGCCGCCACAGAGGGTATTGAAGCGTTCCCTGAGCTGCCTCAGCAGGCGCCTGCTCCCGCTCCTGCCCCCGTTCCTGCTCTGGTCGAGGACAGCGGGAAGGTCGAACACAGCGAGCTCAGGAAGGTATCTGTGCAACGCCACACAAAGATGAAGTTCGGCTCTTGGTGGTTTTTGTTTATGCTCTCTGTGTTTGCTTCGCGTACCTTGGAGAAGGTAAACTTCGCGAACATCGATCATCGTCATGTGTTGCTCCTCTCCTTCGGCCGCCCTGTTTTGGGTGAAGAGGAGAAACCGGAGCAACCCCCCATCCCTTCTCCATGCCCTCAGCCAGCATTGATCCTCACCCCTCCTATGTGCGCTGCAGAGGCGAGAGGAGATTGAGCGGCTGCAATCGGAGAAGCGCGAGATGGAGGAGCTCCTCGTGTTCCATCAACAGCGGCTGAAGAAGAAGGACCAGGAGTTCAAGACAGAGCGCGCTGAAAAAGGTGCGGAGACAAATCGTCTCCCGGCTCAATCCTCATCTTTGCACTCACGTGGGTCGGTGTTGATTCGGTTTTTTTTGCAGAGAAACTGCAGGCCGAGGTGACATCGATGTCGGTGGCGATCCAAACGCTCAAGGACAGGATCGACGAGCTGGAGCGCGACCTCTCGACCGCGCGTGAGGAAAAGTCTATGGAGGAGGACAAGTCCAGGCACTTGGCCAAGCTCCACTCTGACCAGGCCCAGCAGCACGCCGCCTTTATCGCCGAGGAGCAGAAGCAGCACGAAAAGCAGCTCAACGAGGCCAAGGAAAAGACGCGCCAGGTCGAGTTGCAACTGCAGGACACGCAGGAGGCCAACTCGGTCCTTCTGCAGGAGGTCGAGCAGGTGCACACGGAGCTCAAGGAGATGAAGGAGAGCCGCGAGGCCACTCAGCAGCTGGCCACGCTCACCGCCGTCAAGGACGCGTTTGCACTCCAGATCGAGGTGCAGAAGAAAGAGAACGAGACGCTCACCTCTCAGGTGGAGCAGCTTCAGCGCGAGTACGGCCCTGTTCACCTTGCGCTGTTGCTTATGTTGTCACAGTCACTGACCGCTTGCTTGTTGGTTTACAGGTTGTTCTTCACACTGGCGCTGGCCCTCAAGCTCAACCTTGCGCTGATGGGCCAAGCTGTGAACAAGGACGTGCACGTGCTGTGGGACCAGGCCAAGCAGGCCAAGATCCAGCCCGATCAGTTTAGCAAGTGGCTCTCTCGCCATTTGGCCGAAGTGCGACAAAGCGAGCATTAAGCGTCAAGGTCGCACTACATGCCTCGTCGTTAGTTCACGTCCTTGGCGGGCGGGGACTCAACCAGACGACCAAACTTGTACATAACGGTTTCGATCCTTTCTTTCTCAACAAGAAGACCCACAAGAACGAGCTTGGCAAGTGAACATCATCATTTTACTCAACGGAATGACCTACTACTCTAGTACCTGGCCAAAGAGCCGGTCAAGTGGCGTGTTGCGCCTGGCGTCGGCCAGCATGCAGGCGCCCTTGACGGCGTCCATCGGCCGGCTCGCCTTGCGCTCTCGCCCCACCTTGACCACGCGGTGCTGCAGCCAGTGGCTCCCCATGGCCTTGCGCGCGAGGTATCGCTTGAACTTGCGGTTCCAGCCCTTGGCAAGCGAGCCGCCTCCCGTGATGACCACGTTCTGCCGCAACAGGATGAGGTCGATTCCATTCAGCTCGGGTCCATTCTTGTGCTGGTGCAGCTTCTCCAGCAGGGCCAGCAGCTTCTTTGCTGTCCACTTTGGCGAGTGGGTCCCAGCCAGGCTGGTGGCGACGAACGAGTGCAGGAGCTTGCCTTTGTCGACAGGCGAGATAGAGAGCACGTCGTGGCCGACGTCCACCACGATGCCCGACTTCAGGCCATACGAGGCTAGCACGAGTACGCCCGAGTCCTGCCGTCATGACCATGAGTGTGAGATTGCTCGGTGGGTACGAGAGAAGTCGGTGGTTATGTCCGTACCTCTGCGTACCGTGTGTCGATGGCCAAAGCCCGCAGCGAGCGGACCAGCATTTGCTCATCAAACGACTGCCATGTGGGCGGCCTGCTCACCACGACGGCAATGGGACTCTCGGGGTTGGCCAGTTTAAGCCTGCAGTCATCACAACACAGTCATCAGCGCACGCAGAGCACAGCGTCCCTGGCGAGAGCACAGTCCTTACTCATCAAAGCACGAGCGGGTCATATAGGCGATGTAGGGCACATTCGCCTGGACAAACCTGCCTTCACGTTCATGTGAGGCACACACACGACACTGACGCTCAAGCACTCACAGCGGGGAGTACCATCTTTGGCCAGGCACCGTAGGTCAAGGAACTGTTTTCTGCCCGCAGCCTGCCGGTGCTTTTGCATGGCTTCCTGGCCAAAGACGTAGCGATCTTGGGTCCGGACTGCCGCAGGCCCCGAGTCTACCGAGGAGGAATGAACACCAACAAGAGCAACTTCTCCTTGAAACAGGAAGGAAGGAAGGAAGGAACGAACCACCAGGGATCTTGATGAACACCCCTCGCACAGAGTGCTTCACGTAGGACCTGGGCGTGTCCGTCAAACGCATGCACTTGATCGAGTCGGTTCCGTAGTCGATTGCGATAACTACAGGACACCTGCCCCGTTGCTCTCTTCGTGCGGCGCTCTTGCGATGTGAGCGCAACTGGTTGAACAGCAATCAGAAGGCACACGCACCTGAGGCGCGCCTTCCACCTCGCATACCAGCCATCTCCCATCTCAGTGCTGGATTTCCTGCTCAACTTCTTGTGCTCTGTGGGCCACTGGTCCAGGTAAAAGCGCTTCCATACCACGTCGTCCTGCGCTACGGCCCACCAACTCTGCGTGCGTACGAGTGCACTTGAGCATTCCTCAAACACCAGTCCACCGCCGTCTGGGCCAGCAAGGGTGGCAACCTTTGAGACAAGCTGAAGTCGACCGACTTCATCTGGAGTAAGATGCCCGATCGTGATAATCCTCAGGCACAGCTCGTATGGCAACTCCACCTCTGTGGGCGTCTGCCTGCCGTTGCCTGTCCACAGTGCCATTCATCATTCGGTCCTCTTGTAACTTCCTCAAGGTATGAGGCCGGGGTACTTTGAGGGTACTTCTGAACCTGGAAGGAGACGAGCCTGTCTCCTTCATCTACTGCGTCCTCTGACGGAGCGTACACCTTGATTGGCTGTGTGAGGAGTTAGTGGATCCAATCAAGAAGAACACGAGAGGTCGCACCTTGTGGAAGGTGGGCACATTGGTGAACGCTTCGTTCTTTACCGGCAGCTGAGCGCCCAAACGCTGGAACAGCATCTTCACTTGGGGCAAAGAAAGCAGAAAAAGGATGAGAATCCTCCTGTCGCATAGGATGAAGGGCGTGGCTGAGCACCTCAGTCCTCAGGATGTATTTGTAGCCGTTGAGTACGGGATTGGTCTCGTGGTAGGTACCATGGTTGAAGATGAGCGCTGTGCCTGCGTGCGGGGTGACTGTCCACAGCCGCTCGCGAGTGCTTTCTTTGAGGAAGTTGGTGTGGCCGCCCAAAAGGTCGTCATTGAGGTAGATGACCACGGTGTAGATAGAACGCTCGTCAAGTCTCGGCATCCACGGCCCGTCCACCTGCCCGTATGAAAAGCGATCCCCAGGCTTGTAGCGCTCCAGCCTGAGGCACTCGTTGAGCCCACAAGGCCGCCAAGTTGCAGCACTGCTGGCTCCTGTTCATTACATGACGATGATAACTGGTGAACGAAGGAAAGGCTTTGAAAGCTGTGGGAGAAGGGGCACCTGGAGGTAGCAGATGGAGAACGTCCCGCTCAGTCAGGCCAGGTTTGATGCGGTTCCACAACATGTCGGCCAGCTGCTTGTCTATGTTCAGCATGCAGTCCACGTCGGTTTTATCGTCTTCCCAGCCACCAGCTGCGCTTTCTGCGGAGCGGATGAAGTCGGTGCACTCGGTGAGGCTGAGCACGCCGTCCAGTAGGAAGCAGCTACCGTTGCACAAGCCGCCCAAGTCTACATCCTGTCGCGCGACTTGGTGCATGTTTCTCTTCTTTTGTCTCTTCTTCTTCTTCTTCTGCTTCTCATGAAGCTCCTTGAACACGCTCTTCAGTGGCAAAGGCTTCTGCAAGAAGGGAGCGTCAACGAATTTTGTGGCGTCTTCCATACTGGTTCAGTTGTGGTGCGAGCCTGCCGTGAAGCATTTTAAGTTTGCAACCGGATTCGGCTTTATGGCTTTGGCGCCTGTCCAAGACAACTGGCCAGAACTCCAGACAGACGGTGGTCCGTGTTTTTCATCGTGGTTCCCTTATTTCTTTTCTTTTCTTTTTAATACGTTGTTTCTGAGGATGGAGAGCGAAGCAGACGTTGCTGGGGCATTGAGGCCGGCCTCGACAACGTCTTCGATACCCAGGACGAGCATGCTTGTACGTAGTTTTCTGCTTTC
>NAVB01002170.1:0-16725 GCA_002179805.1 Acanthamoeba lenticulata | reverse complement strand
TTGGGGGGGGGGGATCGCGCAGCCAAGAAGAGCGTGACAAAGTCGAGCTACTGGCCCATCTTCATCATCCTCGTCACCATCGCCGATATCGCGGCGTTCATCTTGGAGCTCGTGTGGAATGGCGGCGTTGAAGACTTTCAGATGAACCCCTTCGTACGTGCCTCGTCCCTCAACCAATTGGCGACAAAGTATCTGATGATGATGATGGTGATGGTTGATATCGATATCATCGCCGCTGGTGGAGCAGTTCGGACCGACGTCGGAAACGCTGAAGACGTTGGGCGCCAAGTGGGCGTTGGCCATCAAAAACAACAACGAAGCCTGGCGCTTCTTCACCGCCATGTTCCTTCATGTGGGCGTGCTCCATCTGCTCATCAACGTGGTGCGTGCACGACGAACCGCTTCTTTTCGGCACGCGATGCGTGCTCGTTGTAGTTGTAGTTGTGGCAGCATCCATCATGATTTTGTGCTGACAACCAACCCAATCCCCCCGGGGGACGCGCTCTTGCCGGGCCGCAGGTGGTGCAACTGCGGCTCGGGTGGACGCTGGAGCGGCAGATCGGGTTCTGGCGGGTGGGGCCCATCTACATCTTGTCGGGCTTCGCGGGCAACTTGGCCTCGTGCATCTTCCTCCCCACCCAAATCACCGTCGGAGCGTCGGGCGCCGGGTTCGGTCTGGCCGGCGTGCTCGTGGCCGACCTCATCCTCAACTGGTCCATTGTGCAGCGACCCATCATCAACGCACTCTGCCTCTTCGTGGGCATCACCCTGGCGCTCGCCGTGGGACTGCTTCCCGGCCTCGACAACTTTGCGCACGTGGGAGGCCTCGTGCAGGGTTTCCTGGCGGGGCTCGTGCTCCTGCCATCCTTGGCCGCCCGCGTGAAGCACTGCTACCGGCTACTGCGGTATGAGCCATTTTCTTCTCCTCTTCCTTTCGTTTGGCGTCGGTCTGATCTGCCTTGGTGGTGGTGGCGGTGGCAGGTGGCTCATTATCCTGCTCATCCCGCCCATCAACGCCATCCTGTTGGCGGTGGGCCTCGTGATCTTCTACTACGCCATCCACCCCGAGGTTGTTCCTTCACCCACTCGCCGAGTTGTCCCCCCCCCTCCCTCTCTTGCTCGAGTGCCTCGATGGAGAAGCTCACACAAGCCACACGCGCAGGAGCAAACGTGGTGCGATGTGTGCACCACCATCGACTGCATTCCGGTCCTGTCCTGGTGTAGCTACGGCTCGGGCTGACGCGCTTTATGCCCCCCAACGCCTTCCCCAAAGACTCCTCCTGCTTGTTTTTTACTCTCCTCCTGCTGGGGCCAGCTCCTCTTTTATTTATCCACGCATTTGAAACGCCCAAGGAGAGGGAGGGGGGGGGCTCACCGCCGTTTGTGTCGTTCGTCCTTTTCGTCGTCCCTTCGCCGCCTTCTCTCCCTGCTTGTGCTTCGGCTCCGGCTTCGCCGGCGGTCCCGGCCACGATCCCTATCGCGCTCACGGTCGCGCTCACGGTCGCGCTCACGACTACGGTCCCAATCACGGGCCTCGTCCCGGTCTGGTCGACTTTCGCGCGGTCTCTGGTCAGCGTCTCTTCGCCTGTGTCGGTCGTCCTCCTGCTGGCGATCCGCCCTGTCGCGGCTGCGGTCCCTGTCGCTACGGCTGTCGTCGCGGCGAGGGCTTTTCCTGTCGTCCCGTGACCGGCTACGCCTTCCTTCTTCCGAATGCTGATCCTTCGGGTCACGTGACGATGAGGCTACAGCAGCATCACGGCTCGCCTCTGGAGGCCGCAGCGGGTGAGAGTCCAGCCCCTCGATGAACGTGGAGAGCCACGCGAGAGGCGACGCAATGTCGAACCTTCTTTGCGAGACCTTGGCCTGCTCTCCTCCTCCGAGGATGATGATGAAGAGGAGGAGGACGACGACGAAGAGTGTTTGGCACGCTTCTTTTTCTTGTGCTTGGAGTCCCGCTTTCGCTTCTTGCCGCCCTTTTTGTCCTCTTTCTTGAAGTAGTTGATGAGGAGTTTACGTTCCTTCTTGGACAGGCTCTGGAGGAAGGTTGCTTCGTCGTCTTCCTCCTCTTCTTCGCCCTCAGACTCTATCATTTGCTGCGGCGACAGGTCAGCGGGATCAAGTCAAATTTTTACAATGAATCTTGGAGTACTGAGGACCTGATTTGCTTGTGTAGGATCAATGCGTGGGCCTGAAAGGTGAGGCTTAAGGATGAGGCGTGGCTCTTCTTCCTCTGCCCCGTCCACAACAGGGGCCAACGGAAGAGGCCTGCGTCGTTTCTCCTGCTCCTGTGCGTCCATGGCAATTCAAGAGATTGAGCTGGAATGAAAGAAGCAGCTGGGGAAAAAGAACAAGACAAGATTGCAACAACGCGGGGAGCTTCATTGATTGCAAAACTGAGGGGAAGTTGATCGAAATGGTGGTGATGTGGGTAATGGCGCTCTCTCATCTCCGTTGATGTTGGGGGGCTAGAGCCAAGGCTGCGCTCCGCAGTCATTAGCTCGTCAGGTCCAGTTCTCTCCTTCTTTCTCTGCCTCGCTCTACCGCTCTTCTCGTGTGTTGGATGATGGTCTCTTGGTCTCGATCCTTGGTCAATCGATCACCAGAGGGGGGGGGACGGCTGTCGTGAAATCAGGTGTCGGGAGGAGGGCACAGCTCAAGCGCTCTCGTTGGGGGCCTCTCCGTTCTCCTCGCTCTCGTGGGCCTTGAGCACTTCTACGGCCTCATCGACCTTCTCGCGGAGAGCGTCGGGGGACTGGAGCAGGTGGAGGAGCTCGCTGACGTCCATCGACTCGAGCAGCATACCGGTGATCTTGGGGCCCTGGATCGGGGAGGTGAGGGCCTCGACGAGCGGGTAGATCGACTCACCGATGATGTTCTTGCGCTCCTCGGGCGAGGCCGACGCAAGCGAAGGCGACGAGAGGGCGGCGATCTCGGCGGGCTTGGCGGCGGCCACGGGCGCGGCCTGGGCCGGGGGCTGCGCGGCCTGCTGGTTGCGCGCGTTCTGGGTGTACTTGAAGCCAGCGCGGCCACCAGCGGCGCCGTTCTGCGCGGCAGCACCGGGAGCGCCCTGCGGGGCGGCGCCCTGAGGCACAGCGCCGGCAGGCTGCGCGGCACCGGCGACGGGAGCCGGGCGAGGCTGGCGGTGCGGCTGGCGGACGCCGGGGACCGGCATGACGTAGGCCGGCATCGGCTGGAACTGGCGGTTCTGCGCGTGCGGGCCAGCGGCCTGCGGAGCGCCCGTCCAGGGGCCACGGCGGACCGGCACGCCCTGAGGCGGGTAGCCCACGAAGCCGGCCTGAGCGGCGGCAGCGGCAGCGGCGCGCTGGGCCTGAGGGCCGCCCTGCGGGGCGTAGAAGCCGGGGTAGGCCATCGGAGCACCGGCGAGGCCAGGGTTGCCGGCGACGCGGGCGGCCGCGCGGGCGGCGTGCTGAGCCGCGAGCTTGGCCGACCGGACGTCCTTGCGCTCAGCGAGAGCGACGTAGATGGGCTTGTTGGCCACCATCTTGCCGTTCATCTCCGAGACGGCCTTGGCAGCATCCTCGGGATTGGTGTAGCAGACGAAGCCGAAGCCACGGCTGTTGCCCTTGTCATCGGACATGACCTTGCACGAGGTGATCTGGCCGAAGGGGAGGGCCGAGAAAATCTTGTTGAGTTCCTCATCGTTGACGGTGTCATCGAGGTTCTTGATGTAGAGGTTGATGCCCTGGTACTTCTGGGCACGCTCCTCGCGGAGCTTGCGGAGGAAGGACTCACGCTCGGCCTTCTTCTGGGCACGACCGACGTAGACCTCACGATCGCCGAGCTTACGACCGTTGAGCTCCTCGGTGGCCTTCTGGGCAGCCTCGTGATCCTCAAAGTTGACGAAGGCGAACTGGCGACCGCCATCGCGCGGGTCCTTCATCAAGACGGCGCTCTGAACAGTACCAAAGGCGCCGAAATCGCGCTTAAGGTCCTCCTCGGTGTAGTTCTCGCCGAGGTTCTTAATGTAGATGTTGGTGAACTTCTCCGGGTCGCTGCCGGGCGTGCGCTCCTTGCGCGGGATGAACCGGCCGACGTACACGATCTTGCCGTTGAGCAACATGCCGTTCACCTTGTTGATGGCGCCCTCAGCCGCCTCGCTGGTCTCGTAGTGAACGAAGCCGTAGCCCTTGCTGTTGCCCTTACCGTCGGTCACGACCTTGCACGAAAGGATGTTACCGAACGCCGAGAACGTGTCGTAGAGAGCCTTGTTGTCGATGCTCTTGTCGAGGTTCTTGATGAAGATGTTGCCCTGGCCCGACTTGCGGATGGACGGATCGCGGTGAGACCACATGATGCGGCACGGACGGCCCTTGATCAGCGTGTAGTTGAGGGTGTCGAGGGCACGCTCGGCATCGACCACGTTGTGGAAGTTAACGTAGGCGTAGCCCAGCGAGCGCCTCGTCACGGCATCGCGGCACACGCGGATGGAGGCCACAGGACCGACAGCCTTGAAAATTTCGAAGAGAAGAGCCTCGGTGACGGTGGGGTTGAGGTCACCCACGTAGAGCGAAGCGGATTGATAAGGAGAGTTGGCAGCCATAGTTGTTGATGATGAGATGATTTTGGAGTTTTCTGGTTTTTTTGGCTTTTGGGGGTTTTTGATTTTTTTGGTATTTGATCGATGCTGAGGAGGAGGACTTCTTTTGGGAGAAAGAAAGAACACACACTACACACCAGCACGGATGATGAACGGGAAGGAGAAGAGAGAGCGCAAACCGGCCTCCGAAGTTCCCGCCCCCCTCTTATAGCCCCCCACCTGTCGCCACTTATCCGCCATTCTTCGCGATTTTTCCCTGCCACCGACTGCTCTAACTCCACCTGTTCTCCACAATTTCCCACTTGTGCCACAGCCCGAAAAAAGCCCTACGCCTGCCTCGCATGCCTTTCGCGTGACGTCATGTAGGCGCCGCACGAACCCAAACAGGCTTAGTTGTATCAGACAGGCTAAGGTGCACCAACATGAAGTTCGCTTTCTGCCTGCTTGTCGCCCTCTGCGTGTTGGGCGCAGTTGCTGCCGAGGTTCGTTCCTTTTGCTTTCTTTTCAATATTTTGATTGCTCACAAGCCAAGTACAGAAGGAAAAGAAGGGACCTAAGATTACCCACAAGGTTTACTTCGACATTGGTACGCCTCCTAACCCCATGAAGTCATGTTAGTGGCACTTACATAAGGCATGTTGGTGCAGAAATTGATGGCAAGCCTGAGGGGCGTGTTGTGATGGGGTTCGTTACTTTTTAATCTTGAGACGAGGCGTTAGGTGCCTTACGATGTAACTTGTGGCTTGTGTAGTCTGTATGGTGGTACTGTCCCTAAGACCGCCGAGAACTTCCGTGCCCTGTGCACGGGTGAGAAGGGCGTTGGCAAGAAGGGCAAGCCGCTCCACTACAAGGGCTCTTCGTTCCACCGTGTCATCCCCAACTTCATGATCCAAGGTGCCGTGAACTCAGTGTCAGATTCGCACTGCGAAGCTTTCTGCTGTGTTGGATAGTCTGGCTGACGTTTACATCTGTGTAGGTGGTGACTTCACCCACGGAACCGGCACGGGTGGCGAGTCCATCTATGGTGACCGCTTCCCTGATGAGAACTTCAAGCTCAAGCACACGACTCCTGGCCTCCTCTCCATGGCCAACGCCGGCAAGGACAGTGCGTGTCCCCCCCCCCCCCAAACACAATTCATTACATCGGTTCCGTGACTGACTTGCTCCCATTTTGAAGCCAACGGCTCGCAGTTCTTCATCACCACCGTGGCCACCCCTTGGCTCGATGTACTTAACTTTTTTTCGGCCTGCCTTTTCTCTTGACTTACCGCAGAAGGAGGAGTAACTCACCCGCGGATCTGTTGGTTAATGCGACGCGCAGGGCAAGCACGTGGTGTTCGGTAGGGTTCTGGAGGGCTACGACATCGTCAAGAAGATCGAGTCCTACGGCAACCAGTCGGGCAAGCCCAGCGTCACCCTCACCATCGCTGATTCGGGCGAGCTGCCCCTCTCCGAGTAGGAGCCTCCGGAGAGTTCAGTGTGAACCCGATTCGCGGTCACCGTGGATGTGTGCTCCAACCCCGGCAATGTTATTAAAAGCAAACATTCCCCATCGATCCCGAGAAAGGGAAGTGCATGTTCCTCTTCTCCACTTCTTTGGACGAGCGAGCGAAAGAGAGGGGGGGTTGCAACATCATCCATGTTGACACAGACACGCACGCGTGCGAAGAAGACAGGCTTGTGCGCGCGCACGTGCCTACTGACCGCCGCGCCTGCGGCCTCCAGCAGCGCTGCGGCTGGGGACAAGGAAGTCCGCCAGGCTCGGGTTGGCCCTCTCGCCGTCGTGGTCCCGATCACGCCCGCGGCCTCCACGGCCCCTCCCTCCACCGCCTTCGAACCTCCTCTCCTGGCCTTCTCCGCGCTCCTCCTGATCACCGTCTCGCGGCCTGCCGCGGCCTCTGCCACCGCCGCCGCCGCCAACGCGGCCGTTGTCCTGTTGATGGGGCAAGCCAAGTCAGAGAGAGATCACAGCCACCTGTCAGGACCACAATGCGAGAAGCTTCGGGCCGAGCGGAGAGAGAAAGAGGAAAAGAGAGAAGACAGAGCAGGAAGCGGTGCGTGGAGAGAAGAAGGGGAGAGCTCGTACGCGGTCCTGGGCCATGGTCACCTTCGTCACTCTGTCGGCAGCCTGATCAACGGCCTCCAGCGGGCCCTCGATCACCACCAGATCGTCATCGTTGTACTCGGGCGGAATGGTAATCTTGGCGCCGGTCTCCTTGATAATCTCGCGGATAGTCTTACCGCCAGCCCCGATGATGAGCCTGTGCTGATGTTTGGGGATCTTGACAGTGATGCGCGTGTAATCTCCGCTCAAGAATTCCTTATCCTTGGCCTCCCTCTGTAAAGAAAATGGAGAGGTGAGAAGATTGATTACAACATCGGACCACCAAACGAGCAGCAACGTACGGCAGCTTCGAGATCCTTGCGCTTGTTAATGATGTCCTCAACCTGCTCCTTGGCTTTTTCGACAGCCTCGGCGCGGCCGCGAATGACCACTTCCTCCAGATCCTCATCCAGTGGGAACGCGACATCGGCACCGCTCGTGGTGCGGATGCGCTTGAGTGTCTTACCACCCTGACCAATCACTAGGCCGCGCATGGAACGGGGCACGGGAACCTTGAGCTCCACAGCCGACTTACCAAGCACCATCAGCTTGATGTTCTTCTTTTTGGTGTAGTCCTCAGGCAAGAGACCAGCACCATTGCGGACGTCACCATCGGCACCATTCTGCATGAGGAGCTCAATGACGGCAGCATTTCCGCTCACCACAGCCTTGTGAAGGGGCGTGGAGCCAGCGTTGTTCTTCTTGTTGACGTCGGCGCCCTTTTCCAGGAGCAGCTTCGCCACGATGAGACGACCCTTGAGGGCGGCCGCATGAAGGGCAGAATCACCCCACTCATCCGCCTCATCGGGAGAACGTCCATCAGCGAGCAGCTTCTGCACCTCACTGATTTGGTTGAGGAAAGCCGCAATAGGAAGGCTGCTGCTGGTAGTGGTAGTGCTCATCTTCTGGCCTCTCTTGCTGGTGCGATCAAAGGACACTACCCACCCCCGTCAAACCCCGGAAAAAAACTGCCCACAAGCCTTTTTTTTTTAATTTTTATTTATTTTGTTTTACAATCGATTGCGGTTTGATCACTGAGGCGTGGTGGCATAGCCGCCAGCCAAGATGACCACAGCGCAGAGCATGACCACCACCATAACGCCCGCTACCAGTCCAACCTGTAGACCACAAGTTAGCAGAGAGAGCGAAAAGTGTAAAAGGGGAGAAGGCAAAGTACCGCAAGGGCTGTGTTGGCAGAAGCAAAGTTGCAGCATGCACAGCACCACGCGCACGCACTGCCCTCCTTCCATGGCCCTATGGTCTCGCGTTGAGTGCACTGCGCGAGTAGGTTGTTGCATAGTTGGGGGGGGAGTACCGCAGTCGCAGCACCGATCTTCGTTAAAGGGATCCACGGCCATGCCTCGCGACAGAGGATCAGTGCGAGCAGCCGACAACGACTTCGTTTTGCCCATATTGCGACACTTGAGGTTATCTATCTATCAACAAAAGATGAAACGCGTTCGATCTGGCTGGGCGAAGGGGCTTTAATTTAATTTCGTGTGCCCTGGGAAACGCGGAATCACGGAGTTGAACAAGAAAGCGTCAATCGTCAAACGCCTCCTCGTACTGCGCGAGCACCCACTCGTTCCACCGGGAGAAGTGCAGGTTGCTCAGCTGCACCTGCACACATACACACGCAGGGAGGGGAATCAGATCGCATGGCCACATCACGACAGTGCAGCGCGAAAGAACCTTATCCCAAAGAGACGCAGCGTCGATGTTGCAGGGCTGGCCCTGGAGCATGAGGTTGAGCTTGATGCCCACCGCCAGAGCCGAGAAGTACCTGATTGGCCCCATCACCATCCACCACAGGGAAAATCACACGTGCACATCAAAGAGGCTCAGCAAGATGACGGACCCACATCCTGGCCCCCCAAAACAGCGAAAAAAGAGGGCCAGGTACAGCTTTTGCAGGGTGGCAAACTCGGCCTGCAAGTTGTCGGGTGGGCTGCTCGTGTTTTGGCGCGCCTGCTCGAATTGCGTGCGCAGGCCCTCAAGCTCCTCATCCTTGGCGGCCACCTCGATGGCGTGCTCTCGCTGCAGCTTCTTCAGCTGTGTGTCGAGTGCGCACAAGGGGTGTGGGTGTGTGTGTGTGAGGCTACGATCTGTTTTTGGGGGGAGGGGGAGGAGGATCGCTCCCAAAGCGGGGAAATGGAAGCCCTCCTTGTAATCATCTATAGGAGGAGAGAGGGGGGGGGGTGCACCTCGGAGGCGAGGTAGGCGTTTTGAGTCTGGTGGGCGTGTGTCGCCTGTCGCAACTGCGCGATGGTCTCCTCCTGTTCGCACAACAACAACAACAACACACAGACACGAACGATGGGGGCGCAAGTGAGACACGCCCAAACACGACCACGTGTCGCGCTGGGTGAGCGGATGGGGCGGCCCCACGAACCAACTGCTCCCTCGGGGCGACTGTCTGGGGCACCGAGCTCTGGGTGGCGCTCGAGGCCTTGAGCGAGGCGATATGTTCATCCTTTGCCCGACTCTCCTTGGTGAGCACCGTCACGTCCTCCGTCAGGCCCTCGATCCGCTGTTCTGCGGTCTGCAATACCACCACCGCCACGCCAACACGAGAAGCGTCAGCCCGCGCAAGCACAAAGGCAGGCGATGCGGGAAAGGCAGGCTCACCTTGAGCTTGAGCTTGAGGCCGTTGCACTTCTGCTTGACGTGCTCGAGGCGCGCCACAGCCCGTTTGGCCTCCTCCTCGGCGGCCGCCAGCTTTCGCTCCAGCGCGCGCAACTGCTCGTCGGCTGCGTTGTTCTGCTGTGACGGTGGCGACGGCGATTGAGCCGAGGGCGCCGAGGCGGGCGGACCCGGCTCGGCTCCGACCAGCGAGGACACGGATGTGCGTGACGAGGCCGACGCCACGAGAGAGGGTGATCGGGGTCGCGATGATGATGATGATGACGGAAACTCTGAGGAAGACGAAGAAGAGGAGGGGGACGAGGAGGGCTGAGCAGGAGCGGAGGAGGAGGGAGCGATAGAGGCAGAAGCAGAAGCAGCAGCAGCAGCAGGAGGAGTGTCGGTTGAGTCGGAGGCACGTGCGGGGACGGCCTTGGCAGAGGGGCTGTCCAGTTTGGCTTCGAGGGAGAGGAGCTTCTGCTGGAGGGACCGGATCTCTTCCTCCCGGAAGCTACTGGCCCCAGCGTCGGCGCCTCCCACCGACGGCTCGCGTGCGCGGTCGATGGCCACGGGGGCGGCGGTCCGGTGCTCAACAGCCGCGGACGTGGTCCCGTTGTTGCCCGACGCACGCGCGGGCGAGCTCTCACTGGCCCGGGGCGGGGCCAGGGACACTGATGTCTGTGCGCGGCTGGGCGTGGAGGACAGCGGCTGCTCCCCGTGGTCGCCCACGGCCTCGTTGTTGGGCTGCTGGTAGACCCCCGAAAAGGAGAGCGGGTTCCGCCCATCGGAGCCGGTCCGCCCGGAGCCCTCCGGCGCGCCGTTGGTCGGCGAGGGTCGCTGGGGCGAGCCTGTGCGCCCGTCCAACCTGCTCCCCCGGGGCAAAGTCAGGAACGGCCGAAAACGCACGGAATGGGGGGGGGGGGAGGAGGAGAGGAGAGGAGAGGCGCACCAGGAGGAGAGGGCCTGCATCCAGTGCGCGCGGTCGTCGTCAGAGGAGGCCTGGAGGTAGTAGATGCGGTCGCGGGTCCGCAGTTCGAATCCGTGTTTGATCTTGGGGGACTCGGCCACGGCCGTGACCAGCGCCAGATCGACGAAGCCCTTGAGGCCCGTCTCGTCCTTGGCCTCGTAGTAGTAGAGGCGCTCCGCACGCTGTGCAAACCACCTCCTCTTCCACGACTTGATCAATCCTGTGCGCCCCACAGCGTCGGCATTCCAGGAATGCCCATTTCAGGCCCCACCACTGCGTGTCAGCTGCATCGACATCTAGACGGGGAGGAGGAGGAGGAGGAGAGGGGGGGGGGCAGGGGTTCTGATGAGGGAAGGAGAGAGAGAGAGAGGACCCTTGTCGCCAAGTTTGTTGAGCCAGCCGCTTACAGCCTGCTGGCGTGAGGCGGTAGGAGTCGGTGGGTCGGTGAGGCGTGGCGCAGAGACGCCCGCCGCGGGCCGTCCTGCGACAGCTTCCGCGCTGAAATTCTTGGTTCGGGCCACGGCCTCTTTCATGCCCGTGCTCAGCTCGACGAGCAGGGGCGCGTTGGCCTTGGTCTTGCAGTCGGGGTCGAGCGACAGCTCCTGCACGGGGAGGCCACCACGGTTATTGTGTGGTGGTGATGGTGACGGTTTAATTGCTCCACTTGGGGAGAGGGGGTTGGAGTGCGTTGAATGGGACGGGCCGTACTTTGATCGTGGGGAGAAGCTCCTTCATTTTAAGGGACACGTCGGCCAGCTTTCTCTTATCGCGGGTCGTCTCATATTGATCAAGCAGCGCATGAGTCTGTCGCACTTCTTGCAGCGCCTCTCGCAAGGCAACGCTTGCCCGCTGCTCCGCCGCCGAGGAGGCACTCATCTTGCAGGATGAATCTTACTTGTCACTTTACCGCCTTGGAGGAATGAACGGTATGCCTATTATTCAAACTGCATGCTTCAAATGCCAGCACAGACGCCCACAGAAACCACAGACCGGGAGTGGCCCGTGAACGAACCCAAAACCGAAAGCCCCGCTAAGGGCGCCGTCGATCCGCGCATTGGAAGAGAGATTGGGCCGGATCGATTTCTGGGCTCTTTTTGGGCTACAACCACCTCGCTATCGTCCTTCAGACGTTCTTATCACACTAGAGCAAGAGTCAATTCACCCGTAGCCCACCACCCATGCCCCTCACCCAAAACATTGGGCTGGAACAGCTCACGCAGTACTTCCACCTGCCCATCAACGCCGTGGCCAAAGAGTTAGGGGTACGCACCTCCTTTCTTGGCCTCATAAACCTATCGCTTTCCGTAAGGATCTTGTCAATTTTTGATCTTTCTTTTTCAAACGTAATTTGCCTCCTTCACACAGATTTGTGCCACAGTCCTCAAGAAGATATGTCGCAAGAACGGCATACCAAGGTACTGTCAACTTTTTGTCTTGCCTTTATTTCCTCTTGTTTCTTACATTCTGTGTGGATCACGTGCAGATGGCCTCACCGCAAGATCAAAAGGTACGGTTCGATGTTGATGTCCGTCGTATAAGGGCACACGTTTTACCGTGATGTACTACTCTTGCAGTTTGGACAAGATGATAGGGTCGCTGCAAGCCATCTCGCCCAAAAGCCCAGAGGACGAGGAGCGAATCAAACAGGAAATAGAATCCCTCGTGAACAAGAAGCGCTACTTGATCACCAACCCCACTTCGCTTGGTACTCAGCGCGGGCCCGTTTGGTTGAGGGACGTCTCTCTGGAGCTTACGCGCGTACCTGTGTATGTTGGTTGGGTGGCGCAGTTAAAATCAAAAAGGCCCATCCCTCCAAGGCGGCGCCCAAGGGCTCCAAGCGAAAGCCCAGCAAGCAGGAAGAGGCGCCCGAGGGCGACGAGAACGAGCTCTCACCGGCCTTCCTCGATGCCGACATTCTCGACCTGGACGGATTCGCCGCTTGGCATGCACCCCCGTTCACCGACTCAGATCTCGCCTCTGTACCCCACGACAGCCCGCTCGGTACACTATTTTCCCCTCTTTTTCTTTTCTTCCCGCGGCAGGCCTCGCACCGGGCGGAGGAGCAATCAAGCCAACTCGCTCACGCCGCCGCCACTACCAGGACGAGCGCTGCTGATGAAGCCGTGCCCACTGGATCAGCTGCCCAGAGTCGTGCCACCCGCGGTGGTCTCCATGCCCTCGGCAGTTGGTGGGCGTCCGCACTCGGCGATGCCGAGCGGCGGCCCATCGGGCTTCCCGGCCTTCTTGCCGCATGCCGCGAGAGCGTCGGCCTTCTCGACCAAGCTGCCCGAGATCGGTGCGCTGGAGGGGGAACCTGACTCTGTCGATGCCGCCGCCACTCTCGGCAGCGGCGCGACGCTCAAGCTGGACGTGCTTGAGCCTAACGTGTTGCACCCGTCGATCAATCCGTTGCCCTTCACCACCCAGTACGGCATCCATCCGATCACTCAGACGCTCCAGCAGCAGCTCGAGCAGCAGCATCAGCTCCATCACCACCACCACCTCCAGCAGCAGCAGCAGCAGCACGCCTCCATCGGCGTCGACTGGCGGGAGAATTTGCCGCCGTGGTATGCGGACGAGTTCGGTCTCGCACGTCCCCTTCTCGCTCTCCCGGCCGACATCGTCGCGCCATCGCTCTTAGCCGCCGCCAGCACCACGAGCACGACCGCCACCACCACCACGATCAGCAGCAGCCCTTTGGCTGGTTCCGCCATGGGCGATGCCTATGCCGATGGCGATGACGTCGAAGACGAAGACGACGAGAACCCCGAAGACTCGGCCGCCACCATCGGTTCCGGGAGCGACGACGTGGAGGGCAGCGACGCTGCTCCTCACCCGTTCCTCATTGCCGAGGGCGTCCCGGTTGTCCTCGATGGTTCCGATGCGTCGATCTTTGACCACCTGCTCTAGCTTCCCTCCTCCTTTCCCATGTAGATCATCTTGCTTTCGTTCTCTCTCTCTCTCTCTTCCTCTTGGCCCCCTTCCCGTTCCCTCACCGCAGGCCTCTCTCTCTCTCGCATCATCAACACAGTGTTTGTACAGCCTCTCTCTTGTTGTTCCTAATAGAATTTAACTCACGATCGCGCACTTGGCCCGAAGTTTTCATCGACCCTTGCTGGAAGTGTCGGTCCGGAAGTTCTTCAAAATCCAAAAATAAAAGATAAAAGATAATAAAAATAAACAAAAACAACCCGGGTTGAGTTGATTGCACCACCGGCACGCCCAAACGACTTGCTGTCGGCATGCTTCTGCGGCAACCAGGTTTGGGCACTGCCCGGGGTGGGTTGTTGGATGGAGTTCCTCGCATTCGCCCCCTTCCACACACGCTGCGGTGGGGGTTCTATGACGGCGGAGCTGGCAGCGGCCGTCTGCACCTCCCCACCTCGTGCCGAGCCGCGCCCATATCGTCGCGGTCGCTGCCGGCCCAGCGAAACGGGGAGACGCCCGTGTTGGTCTCCTGGCCCTGGCGGAGCGGCGCTGGTAAAGCAGGGGCCACCCGGCTGCCCGGGGGAACGACAACTGTTCGCCCGGGCGCTCCACCAGCTGCGGCTGCGCCAGCCTCGGGGCCGCTGTCATCGCCGCGCTACTCGGTGGATCACACGGTGGCGCGCCTCTCTGCTCTCCGCGCGCAGCCCGCGGGGGGCGAAAAGAAGAAGAAGAAGAACAAGAAGCAGGACAAAGCAGCCGCCAACTCCGCCGACAGTGAGGCGGTGGTCGAGCTGGTGCGCCACACGCTGGTGCGTGGTGTCGAGGACGCCACGCGGCTCTTATACGCGCTCGCCAAGCTGGCCGAGCACCAGATCCTTCACAATGCCTCTGCGGCCGAGCAAGAGACCTTGCGCACGGCGCACGCCCTCGCCCTCAAGCGGATCAGCGAGGCCGCCGTGCCGATGAACCTCTACCTCTACCACCTGTGCCTCCGCTTCCACCACAGCTCGCCCAAGCGCGCGCATCGCGTACTCGAGAGTATGCTCAAGTCCGACGTGCGCCCCTCCGCCCAGACCTTCCACGTACGTCCGCCACGCGTGCAACGCGCCGCCTCATCACAGGAGTCTATTCTCCTCTCTTCGTGTGCTCTTCTGCGCAAGGCATGCTCACATGGCACACACGCATACGCACATACATACACACACGCACAGATCGCAGTGAGCATCTATCAGCAGGCGGCCCGCACTCCCTCGGGCCGCCATTGGCTGCAGCAGGCCTTCAACCTCTTCCACAGGTGCGCTCCCTCCCTCCCTCCCTCCCTGGGGCTCGTCGTCCTCGTCCTGCTCCTGACGTCAGCAATTGATCCTCTTTGGGGTGGTGGATTTTGGGGGGGGGGATTGTGGAATTGTGGCAGGTGCATTGAGCTGGGCGTGGAGGGCATTCCGAGCACACAGGCCTTTCGAGAGCTGATCACCTTCTGCGCGCAGATTCGCGACATCGACATGCACGAACCAGCCTCCCTCCCCCCCCTCAACCGCATGATCGCGTCCGATGGCATCATCCAATCAGCACTCATGAGAAAAGTATTGTCCGCATATGTGCCAGGGCGTTTGAGCTGCACGGCAAGATGCAGGCCCTCGGGCTGCGAGTCGACGCCGAAATCTACCTCGCCCTCCTCGCCCTCGCTCACAAGTGCGCTTTCCTCTCTTTCCCCCCTTTTCCTCCGCCAAAGGTGGTCCTGGTGATGTTGATATTGATGCTGGTGTTGATGTTGATCATCATGGTGATCTCTCCCCTCCCGCCCTCTTAACGGACAGGCAAGGCGACCCCGAGCGCGTGACCAAGTTGTGGAACACGATCACGCTCGAGGAACTCGAACCCGACGTGCGCCTCTTCAATGCCTACCTGGCCAGTTGCCCCAACGCTCATCAGGCTCTCCAGGTCTTTGACACGTACTTTCCCGACCTCGCATGCCTCCCCCCTCCCGCAGGAACCAAATGCCCGGAAATACTAATACCAATATTAATAATAAAAACGATCGAATTCTAATCGGTGCACCTGACCTCCCGTGGGCAGGATGCTCGACTCAAAAATACAGCCGGATGCCGACACATTCGCCGCCATGACGAGCATCCTTGCCCGTGACGGTGCGTTCGCCTTCTTGAGCTCATCTGCTCCCTCCTCTCCTCCTCCTCCTCCTCCTCCTTGGGGTGAGCGTAGACGCGCTCTCTGTGCCACCTCCTCCCTCCCTTCTCCCCCCCCCCCCCCCCTCTCCATCCGGTCGGAGAAGGCAGACATGTGAACGTGTGAATGTGTGAATTCCTCCACGACCCTGTGGTGTGGTGGTTGATGGTCGTGATGGATGGATGGTGCATGGTGCCGATGCAGGACTCGTGGCGGAGTTGCGCAGCCTGTACCCGCTCATCCAGCAACACAAGCTCGCGACTCCCGCCATTTACACCGCCCTCTTGCGCGTGCGCCTCTCTCTCTCTCCCACATCGACCCCCCCCCCTCTCCTTCCCCTCTCCTCCCCCGCTCGAAGCCCGCCTGCCTCAGGAAGGGGAGGCGGAAGCAGAGGAAAAGGAGGAGGAGGAGGAGGAGGAGGCGGAGGAGGGAGGCAGCTCATGCGGTCGTGGCGGTGGCGCGATGACGCAGGCGCATGTGGGCGGCGACGTGGAGAACCTGTGGGCGGCCAACCGCCTATGGGACGACATGGTCAACAGCGGCATGCCCATCACGCCCGCTGCCATCCACGTCATGGCCCTGGTTCACTGCTCCCACTCGGGCTCCCGGAAGGCTCTTGCCTTCCTTCGCGAGTACTCGGCCCCTTTTCGCCATTTTCTTTTCTTGTTTTTAAAAATTCGTTTCATGTTATTATTCTTGTTGCTTCATTCATGGATTTATTCCTCAAATGACTGGTTCGGATGGGACCAGGGCGCGGGAGGCCGGTGGCATCCGTGACGGCGACAACGGCGAGCAGGAGGAAACCCAGTCCTCAAAGGATACCGCTCTGTACGAGGCGCTCGTGGCGGAGAGCACGTCCCTGGAGGAGGCCGCCGAGGTGCTCTCTGAGATGCTGGAGCTGGGCTATGTGCCCAAGGTCAAGCCCTTCTACCGCCTGGCCGCCCGGCTCTCCCCCAGCCTGCCCATCGCGTACCGGCCCTCTTTTCTCTCTGTTTTCCCCTTTTGTTTCTTGCTCTCTCGCAGGTGCAGGCCTGGGCCGTGAGATGATGGGCTGATCTGTCCCTTTTTTTGTTAAAATATGATTTATTAATATATTTTGTTGGTGGCCCGTATGTGCGTGTGTGTGTGCAGGGCCCGCCTGCGCTTGCCGGAGCTGGCGAAGATGGCCGGCGTGCGATGCGATGCCCATGTCTACCGCACCCTCATCCTGAACGGACTGCCGGACGACGGGCCCGCCATCCTCGCGCGCATGATGGCCGACGGCCTCCAGCCAGACGCGCGCATCTACAATGCCCTTCTCCTCCGCTCTGACGGCGTGCGTCGCCTCCCCCCCCTCCTCTTTCTCGACTCCACCGGCGGCGT
>NAVB01002168.1:0-14430 GCA_002179805.1 Acanthamoeba lenticulata | reverse complement strand
CGTTTCGCCCTAATGTGTAATTAGTTCAGCCTGGATTATATCCGGGCTTATATATTTGTGGCCACAGAAGAAGCAAAATATAGTTTGGCCTGGACTGCGTCCAGGCCAACCTTTTAAAGATAGAGGCACCAAGAACTACAAATAAGGAAAACAAGTTATGTATATCTTTGTGTAAAACAATAAGAATATAAACGCATCAATCAACCCAAAAGAAGCAACCGTCAGCGTAGCAGGCTGAGGATATATAGGGGTTTTATAAGCCTGACAAAACTCCGAAACTCCGAAAGGACCAATAAGCTCGCAGTATGAAACTCCGAACTCCGAACAGACCAATCCGGAGTCGCGCTATAACTCCGCTCGCACGCTATTGGTCAGTGTGGATTTGGAACAGATCCCTAACCCTAAACCCTAACCACCGAGTGGGTGCCTTACACGTTGGAAATACACCAATTACCGCCGTCGTGGGACCCTATCGATGTGACCAAAGCCATCGTCGAAGGTTTGCAATATATACATTGTCGCAGATTACTTCACCGCGACTTAAAGTCGGGCAACATTTTGGTACGTCGGTGCCCACCTTTTAACTCGAGACTGTTTTCTCCCTCCTCCCAATTTTGCCATTAACATTCCACTTTTGGGGTTGAACGTTCAGGTATTACCTGACGGTCGTACAGCCAAGATAGGTGATCTGGGCGAGTCCAAGAAGGTTGCTGGCCCTGAAGATCCACCGATGACCGGTGGCAGAGGTAATATTCGTTTGTGCATTTCACAGACCCTTTGTAACACGCTGCTGACTCTCTCCCGCCATTAAGGCACTGCCGGTTATTGTGCGCCTGAAGTCCAGGAAGGCCGACCTTACAATGAGAAGTCGGACATCTGGAGTCTGGGTAAAGTCATGTGCCACCTCTACTGCGCTTTCAACGACGAGGAAAGAGAGCTCCCCCGTGGTTTCATCGATCTGTCCAAGTCTTGCATGAAACTACCAGAGGAACGTCCGGAGCTTGACGAAATTAAAGCCCGACTGGACAGTCTCGAATATCTGTCGACGCGCATAGCTCCTTCGAACCACCATCCTGCTGCGAAGTCAAAGCCGTCGACAGTTCGTCGCGTGCCAGTTGAAAGCTCTTCTTCATCGGAGGATTCGGACTATGAATCGGACGATGGGGTTGGTATTCCAGTACCCCCGTGGCCGACTGCCAAGCGTGGTGCTGCCAAGTCGAAGAACGGATCGCCGCCAGTGCCCTCCAAGCCGAGCCCTGCCAAGTCGAAGAACGGATCCAAGCCGAGTCCTGCCAAGTCACCGGTGCCCCGTATGACGAGTCCCGAGAAGCCGCGCTCGCGTCGGCAATCGTGGTGTCCAGAGGACGATGAATGCGTCTATTGCCACGACTACAAGAATGGCAACAAGCTGAAGCAGGCTTGCAAATTGCGCAGTGAATAAACTTGTTTTTGCATCATCAACAAGAGCAACAAGAACATCAGTTGTTTGACACCCCCCTCGCTGCTTAACCATCTTCTGCCAGCGCGTAAAGCAAAGCCAACTGTAATGAAATATGCACTGTAGTTTTTCTCTCAACGGCGTTATAGGGGAAAACGGCATGTCCCTGCCGTCTCTGTATTGCCACACAAAAAAAATTACGCGCCCAAGAACTGGGCCTTGGTCTTTCTCCAGAAATCCCCTTCCTCGGTATTCCTCTCGAGGTAGTCGCAGATCTCCTTGCTCCTCCTCGCCATCTCCTCCTGCGGGGCCGAGACGTGGCAGAGCAGGGGGTAGTTACGGAAGCCTTCCCAGAGAGATATCTTCTGCCGGGCGGTGCGAGGCTTGATGGAGTCGTTCGTCGCCTTCGCCAGCCAGTCCTTGAACGGTCCTCCCTTTTCCTTCCTCAGCGTCTTCTTGACGTAGTGGAGGTCGCGTCCCAGGAGGATCGCCGCGTGGAGGTTCGCCTGGGTGGTCCCACGGTAGAGTGAGTAGTTGTGTGTCCAGTATCTGTGTTCAAAGTCGTTGAGGCCCTCCGCTTCGATATCTACGAAGCATCCATCTGCTGGTTCGCTCGCGGTTGTCATGGTAGTGGTCGTGGGGAGGGTCGTCTTGTTTGTAAAATATATCAAATTATTGTTGTATAGGTTTTTTATGTATATTTTAGATCTATAAAGTGTTGTTTTATTGGCTTTATTATTGTGATACTTAATTTTGGTTGTTTGTTGTTTTATTGGTTTGTTGATCAAGTCAAATAATTGGAAACAATTTTATTTAAAAGCGAGGTTTAGCACAACGCTTACACTCATTTCTCCTGGCAAAGTTGACATTTTTACATTTGTCACATTGCCAATCACCTTTTCTGAATTGATAAGTTGATTGGAAGGGTGTGAGTTGTTGAGGTGGTTGAAGGGGAAGTTGTGGTGGGATGAAAGTTGGAGCTGGAGCCAGTTGTTGTACTGGCTGTTGGTTCTATTAATAACACACACTCACACACATACATACAAATACATACATATGTTAATCACTAAAAAGAAAAAAAAAACAACAGCAAAAGTCAATAACATACCATTAAGCCATTCCAAACTTGATGTAGCTGCTGGCTCTTCTCCATAAGGTTGTGAGTAACATAATACTCTTGTCCCGTCCAGTGCTGGTGGAGAAGTGCTCCACTCAGCATCTGTTGTTGGTTGAGGGAATTGCTCCTTGAGGATGCAGTTTCTGCAACCTTACACCATACACAGAGATTAGTCTTCTTGCCAGTGTTGTGGTGGACGAAGCTGATCCATAGTGCTCCAATGCATCAAGCAGGCACATTCCCAGGCTTGAGAAAGAGCCAAGGTGATTGAGCGCGCCACTCATTCACTTCAGCATGCAGCTTGTCATGGTTGGTGGTTCGTGGCAGTAGGAGGTCGTGGTGTGGTTGTTGTGGTGCGCTCTCTTCCTCGTCATCATTGTCACTTGAGCTGTCCTCAGAGTTGTCCCTCTCATTGTTGGTGCTGCGTCTGGTCGAGAGCGCGTAGACAGGTCGCACCACGCGTAGATAAGCAAGAAGCTTGGCCTGGAGCTGCTCAGGCAGCTCCACAACGTGCTCGCCCAGGAATGCCATGTTCTTGTAGTGCACAATCTGGAGGACAGTACAGGACTTGAAGAAGAGCAAGCCATTGGTTTGTCAACTGCCAGCCGGCTTGCGGCGAGCCATGATCTTGAGGTCCCTGTTCTGGGGTTGCATGGGCGGGAGGTCAACGAAAAGCGAGTAAAGCACCCAGTCTCTGAGCCAGTCAAATTGTGCTTGTTGCTGGTTCTGCCCACTGACAAACTCACCACAAGATGTTGAGCGGATTGCCACCTCGAGCCGTTGCAGGTGAGCCCAGCCCTCCTTGTTGAGGGCATGCGCCATGGCGTTCATCCAATCAATGGAGAACCAGGCACCACACTCTTGGAGTGCTTCCTGCGAGTTGTGTGCCTTGATTTGCTGCTCCGCTTGGTCCTTGAGGCGTCCGATTTGCTGTCATAGGTAGCAGTGGCTCTCGTCGAGGCAAACTTTCAGCTCCACAGCAGCATGGCGCGTTGGTGGCAGAAGAATCTTGTGGAGGAGTAAGTCCTCCTCACACCATGTGGTTGTGGTGACGCGGGGGTGAAAGATGTGGTAGAGGAATGCCAAGTGCCACAAAAGTGTGCACATAAGGTTCACCTGGGAGCATCAGACGAACTGGTCAGCTTCTTGTGCCTGCACAAAGTGGCTGATGTGGTCAAGCTTGCCACAGAGCAAGACCAGCTTCTTATAGGTCTCTTCATCATGTTCTGCGTCCAGTATGTCTGCAACATAGTGTATGTGTGTGTGAGTAATAACATGTGCACACACACTTCATGTGTCAGGGTGTTGTTGTACCTTCACCATGGCCTGAAACAAGCCCTTGAACGACAGCCTCAAGGTACTTGTGGATAAAGGACTTGTAGCTGGCAATGGTCGAAGGGGCAAGGGGTGCAAGACAGGACTCAGAGGAGTGTGTGAAGTCACCTGCCTTGAGAAAGGCAATGAGCTGCACAAGGAACTGCTTGACTGCAACAAAACTTTTCTTCCCCAACTTGGCTTTGGTGTGGGGGCTTGTCATGCTTGCGGGGACATTGCTGGCTGGCATAACGCAAGAGATGCTTGCTTCAGGGCGTTGCTGGCAGATTGTTGTGTGACGTGGCAGAGAACCAGCGTTGGAAAAAACCTGGTGGCAGAACAGGCAGGTTCGGTCACTGACTGGCGCGTGCACCCTCTTGTTGTGCTCGTTTAATCGTTTGGTCGATGGGAACTCTGCCGTGCACTTCGTGGGCACGCGCCAATGGCTGCCCATGGGACCAAGACACCTGTGCCCAGCCTCACTGCGGCCCAGTCTGGCCATGTGGACGTGCTTGAGTGGGCACAGGCGAATGTTTCATGCCCTTTTGACAGCCAGTGATACCGATTCAAGCGCGTCATGACGCAATCTTGTTCGTGCGGACCATAACATGTTTGACAAGGCATCCCTTTGTGTTTTTTATTGTTGCTGCAGTAGGCCAAGGGAACGAGATCAACTGCGCTTGCCGTGTGTTTCCACTCGGTCATCTTCGAGGCGTCGCCACCCTTGGTCTCCTCGCTGTCCTTGTTGACCGACTGGGCGTTCTTGTAGTCCAGCTTGGCGTCGTGGGCTTCGTACTCGGCGCGCAGGATGCTCGCGGCGGCGACCATGTTGTGCAGTGATGGGATGACCTCCTTCCACTGGCGTGTCTTGAGGCCGCAGTCGAGGTTGACCACCAGGCGCGAAGGGTGGAGGTGCTTGAGGAACAGGCGCAGCTTCTCCTTGCCACTCCGCCCATCGAAGATGAGGAAGAAGAACCTGCTGCAGGGTCGACCCTGGTGTTGATTGAGGGCTTCCTCACAAACAGCAGGGGCAGCGATTCAAGACATGGAAAAGGAGGTGGTGTGTCATGTTGGTCGATTGATGTTCGTCAATGAGCGGTGGTGGCGACAGTCCCGCCCCGCCCAACGACAAGAGCAATGTTGTCTATTTATAAATCAGAAACTATCATTTTATTTTTTATATTTAAATGATAGTTTCTGATTTATTCACCCATTTTTTTGTTAGGGTTAAAAAATTATTGTTTTACAGAGCTGCAACCATGAGGCGAGGTGACGCTGGACCAATTTTCAGTGCTCGACATCAGCAGCACGAGCCTGCTGGCCATGAGGGCGAGGCCATTGACCTGCAGGTGAAGGACCTCATGCTGAGTTCAGGGAGGATGAGAAAGCACAACAACCACATTATTGTGTCAGTTTATTCCAAGACATGTGGTTGGTTTCTGGTTCATAATGTGACCAGGAGGTTGCACAAACTGTGTTTGTGTCAGTGTATGCCAAGACATGTGGTATATTTCTGGTTTATATCATCATCGTCATCATCATCATCATCAACAGGAGTTTTTTAACAGGAGTTGGTGACGCGGAGGAGAATGGCGCCCCACGTGCCCACCAGCCTCGCCGGATCCCGCTCCTCCGTGCTCGTCGACACGAGCCCCGCTGCGCCCAGCGTCCACTCCGGGTTGGGCCCGCCAAACTTGCCCTTGAGCGTCCGCAAAAAGGTCGTCGAGCCCACCGCAGCGCTGGTGGTGGGCATGACGAAAGCGATGTCGCTGATCTGTGGACACGCGGCGAAGTCGGTGAGGAGATTGGCGGCAAGGATGAAGTCGATGATGGCCTGCTTGTTGCTTTGGCCAAAGGTCGTGTTGCCCTGCGAGAACTGCCACGCCAACATGCGTGCCATGTCGTGCAGTGGTGCTGCGCGGCTGGTCGCATTGGGAACCGAGAAGTCCGTGTCGCCCGCCGACCACCGCATGGACCTGAGGAGGTCGAGCATTCGACCCGAGGCCTCGCTCTCGCCGCGAGTCTCGGCGGGCGCGCTGCAGGCGTTCATGGCCATGGAGGTGGCCAGCGACGAGGCCATGCGCGTCGCCAGGCTCGAACGGGCCGTCACGACGGCGCCGGGATAGAGCACTTGCAGGGCCGATCCGCACAACCAACGCGCCGATCCCGTAATTTCGGTCACATTGAACGCCACCACGAGGGCCGTGCCCAGCGGCAGGGCGTTGGTGTTGTTGACCGTGATCCACTGGGCCGAGATCGGGTTGGATCTCACGGTGAGCACACCGTGCGAGCTCCTGGCTGAGCCGGGGACGAACTGGAGGCCGCTGGCGAGGGGACCTATGGTGATGACCACTTGGCCAGCGCGCGCGTCATTGGTCACGCGGAGGACGAGCGTGACGGTGTCGCCGGCGTCGACCCGACCGTTGGCATTGGCGTCGGAGAGGGCAAAGGACCAGGCCGCGGTGGTGCCGGCGAGAGGCGACAAGCTCGGGCTGCGGCTGGCCGATGGCGTCCTGGAGCGCGTGGGCGTGGGCGACGACGAGCGCGTCGAGCTTGGCGTCGATGAGGGCGACGCGGTGCGCGTTGGCGTGGTCGACGGCGTACGGGAAGGCGTGGGCGAAAGGCTTTTCGTGGGCGACGTGGATGGCGTCGGCGACGCCGTGGCGGTCATGGTAGGGGTGATCGAAGGCGAGCGCGAGACGCTCGGCGTGGTAGACGGCGAGAGCGAGACACTGGGCGTGACCGACACCGACGGGCTGGACGAGGGCGTGCGCGTGGGTGAGGGCGACACGGTGGGCGAGCGCGTGGGCGTGGGCGTCACGCTCGGGCTGATCGAGGGCGAGCACGAGACACTCGGCGTGACAGACGCCGACGGGCTGGACGAGGGCGTGACGGTGGGCGAGCGCGTGGGCGTGGGCGTTGCCGTTGGGCTGACTGAGAGCGAAGGCGAGACTGTGGGAGAAGGCGAGGCCGAACGCGTGGGCGATCCCGTCGGGCTGGCCGAACGCGTGGGCGAGCTTGTCGAGGTGGTCGACGGCGACATGGTTGGCGAACTTGTTTGCGTGGCCGACGCCGTGGCCGTCGGCGACAAGGTGGGCGTGGCCGATCCAGTCGGGCTGGTCGAAGGGGAAGTCGAGGTGCTTGGCGTGGCCGACGGCGACACGCTGGACGAAGGCGAGCCGCTCGGCGTGGTCGAAGGCGACACGCTGGACGAAGGTGTCTGCGTGGGCGACGAGGAGACGCTTGGCGACGACGTGGGCGTGGACGTTGCGGTCGCGCTGGTCGAGGTCGAAGGCGAGGCGCTTGGCGTGGCCGACGGCGACACGCTGGACGAAGGCGAGCCGCTCGGTGTGGTCGACGGAGAGACGCTGGGCGAAGGTGTTTGCGTGGGCGACGCCGTGGACGTCGCGGTCACGCTGGCCGAGGGCGAAAGCGAGACGCTTGGCGAGGCCGACAGCGACACGCTGGGCGTGGACGATTGCGTGGGCGACGTGGTGGCGGTGGTTGACGGCGTGGTTGAGCGCGTGGGCGTGGGCGAGGTCGAGGGACTGATCGAGGGCGTACGCGAGGCCGAGGGGCTGATCGAGGGCGTACGCGAGGCCGTCGGCGATGTCGACGGCGACCGACTTGGGCTGGGCGAAGTCGTGGCCGAGCGCGAGGGCGTGGGCGTTACAGTAGGGCTGCGCGAGGGCGTACGGGAAGCCGTCGGCGATCTCGACGGCGACCGACTTGGGCTGGGCGATGTCGTGGCCGAGCGCGAGGGCGTAGGCGTTACGGTCGGGCTGCGCGAGGGCGTACTGGAGGGCGTCAGCGATGTCGTCGGCGTAGGGCTAAGCGACACTTGGCTCGGCGATGCCGTGCTTGTGGGCGATGGCGAGCTTGTGGGCAAGACGGAATTGCTCGGCGAGGGCGTCGGCGTAGGGCTGCGCGACACTTGGCTCGGCGATGGCGAGCTCGTGACGATGACCGAGCCATAGATCTGGATTTTGCCCAACAGGGAGGTGCCTGTAGCCGAAGTGGCGTTCACGAACTGGACCGTGATCCTGGCACTTGCCACGTTTTCGATACTCCACGTGGGCGGGGGGAAAAAGAAGGTCGCCGAGCCGGATGTCCAGCCGTGGAGTTGTCGCTGCCCGTTGGTCGAGACCCCATAGCTGCCGAAGCCGCCGACCGACGGGGTAAAGAAGAAATTCATCATCAACTGCCTGAACCCGACGGTGGAGAAGGTGAGGTTGATGTGCCGCCAGTTGTTGTCGCCGTTGTTCAGGAGCACAAGCCCTTCGGGACTGGCCGGCGCACTGGACGGGACTGCCAAGCTGCCCGCGGTAAAGTTCGAGGTGAGGGTGCCCGTGCCGTTCGAGGCGGCGATGGCATAGGGCACCGGGACCGGGTTCGTGAGGGCTTTGAAGTCCCACGCGACAATAAGCTGCGATTGGGCCCGGGCCACGGGAAGCAAGCAGGCGGGGAGGAAGAACAAGGCAACGACGACCGACCACCAGGGGACCAGGACCAGCCGCTTCGTTCGCTCCATCATCGTTAAACGAGAGGCTTCTTGCCAACTTCAGCTCGCTTGCCTTTTTTTTGCAAAAGAAGATAAGGTTTTGTTACCATTTGTATTTTTTTGGTCATTTGTGACACCACTGGCCATCACGCTGGCCAACAAGCAAAGTCCTCGTCCAGTTGCAGTTTCAAGAAATCGTCCCAAGTCCGCGACCTCTGCCGATCAACAGAGCACGCGCGGCATGCCCCACTGGCCTCGCGCTGGGCCCGCTCGGAAGCGGCCTCCACTATGTAGCCGGCTCGGCGACCGCGAGCAACGGCGTCCTGGCCGCAGGGGCCGACGAGACCGCGGCCCAGTGGCTCACGGTCAACCGCACCAAAACGCGCTTCCGGCGGGCATCAACCTGGTGCTCTTCTTCAACGTGACCCACGGCGGGCACATTTTAATTTTTTTTAATTTTTTTTTTTGGAAAGAATTAATTCAGAATTAATGTGATCGATCCGTCGTGAGATCGTAGAGCTCCGGCTTGCCCAAGCCCGTCCAGTCCACGTAGAGTCGTGCGTGTCATCGACCACGAGCGCGGCCTGTGTATAAATAGTATTTCCCGGCGTAGATTCCGCTCTCTGTGTAGTTGCCCTCCACGAGGAGAGCCTGCCTCGAGCTCGCCCTACCCTCGTTCGTCAATCTGAGCGCAGACAGGAACGAGAGACCGTCGAGCTGTACGGGCCGGTCCACGTGAGAGATCAGGCGTGAGGCGTTGACGCCGGCAATGTCGAGGAGCGTGGGTGTCAGGTCAATGCTGTTGGCCGTGAGGTCGGGGAGGTGCACGCCGGAATATCAGGACCGCGGACGAGCATGGGCACGGGGATGTCATGTGCGGCCTGCCGCTTGCCCACTGGAGGCGGTGCTGGCCCAAATGCCACCTATTGTCCGACGTGTAGAAGACGAACGTGTTGTTGAGCAATCCGCGGTGCTCGAGCGCCTCTACCTAGCTCGTCCACGGCTTGCAGGGATTGAAGCCGAAGGACCCAATTTTGGTCGATCTTGCTCGCTTGCACCTGCGTGAGCGGCGGCACGTCGCGGACCCGCGAGGTGTCCTGCCAGCGCGCCGACACATTGAACGAAGGCGTGCGCTGGGTCTTGGCGCCCAAGAACAGGTGACGGTGGCGCGTACGACGACCACTCGGTCAGGAACCGTATGCCAATGTTGCGCGCCCCGTGGTGATCGGTTCGGACAGGCCACATCGGCACAGCCAAAGACCTCGCTCCGCGCGACGTCGTGGTTTGGCGTGCCACAGTGGTTGCACGTCTTGGTCGTGTGCGCTTCGGACCAGAGCACGAGATGACACCAGGGGAACTCGTGCACCTTGTGCTTGAGCCACTCCTGGAACCGGTACCAGCTCCACGTGAGGCTCCAATGCACGGCCAGCAAGGCCGAAACACTTACCCTAGGAAACTCGAACCCTGAGGACTTGCCTGCAAATTGCCGAGCAGGCACGATAAAGACAGGGTGACCATCGTTATCCTTGGGGTGGATCCTTTTTCTCTTTCTCTCATGGCATTTGATGTAGTAGAAGCAGCCTGTTCCTGGCCGGCTGGTCGTTGTCATTTCGGGAGTGGAAAGTGTACATGCTCTCGCTGCGGCGCTTTTATTGCTGTCAAAGCAGCGCTCGGCTGCCAGAACTGCGCTCAATTGATTGGGGGTAGTGGTGGGATGAATCCTCCTCTCTTAATGACGGTATGTACAAATAAGGCGAGGGAGGAGAGTGGAAAGGAGAGAAGACTTTGTGCCACTAGCCGGCCCGCACAGCGTCGAAAATGTTGGCTGGCGGCAGCTTCTTGGGCGGTCTGATTTCTGCATCGACCTTGAGCATCCGCCCTTTCACCTCCTCGTCGCTGGCTGACTCTGTCCGCAAGAGGTACTTCTTGTACAAGCGTTCCGCTTCGATCAGAACTTCAGCGGCATCGAGGTTTCCAGCAAGCGAATTCAGGTGCTGTGGATGGAAAGAGGCAACAAGTCGTCAACACAAACAACTTGTCATCAGCCGCCCCCCTCTCCCCTTTTCAGGAATTGGGGGAAAGGCGTGGAAGGGGAAGAGAACCCTCAGCGTGTCGTCGAAGCCCATGTTATGGGCAATGATCTTCTTCCTCTCGGCAAGAAGGATCGCCACTGCTATGAACAAATGGAAGTACTCTGACATGTGCTGGGACCACAGCGCCTGTTGTGTGCATCATACACACACACACACAGAGGGCGGGAACGAGTAAATCAAAAGCGGGAGGAGGAGAAAGAAAGATGTTACATGACTATTTCGTGGTAAGTATAGTATATACCTCCCAAATCATCTGCGTGTCGGCGAGCTCAAACTCACGCTTGAAAAGGATGAGCAGCCACCGGAAGCAGAAGTACATATTGAGGCAGTCGTGCTTGGCCATGTGATCATAGAGCGGGCGGTCGAGCACGGAGATGATCTCACGCAGCTGAGCCAGCTGCACCCGCATCCCCATCTGCTCGCGCTCAAAGTTGTCCTCCTGCACGTCCAGTTGGCCAGTTTAGTTCCAGTAATTATTCTCGGTTATTCCACACACGTGTCGTAACCAGTGTTCACAACACGTACCATGCGGTCCATGAAGCCTTTGAAGCACCAGAATGAATCGACCTCGTCCTCCATCAGCATCATGGTGGGCGACAGGAGATCGTTCATGCCTTGCACGTAGCCTGGCGAGTTTAAGAGGGCAAGGAGAAGTTGGGCAGGGTTAGAAGGGAATGCACGTGGACGTCAACGACCGGGCTTGATCGATCCTCTTCCTCCACGTTGGAGGGGCCTGGTGGGAGCACGGACCGAGATCAAAGTTGAAGAACGTGTAGGTTACCAAGATGTCGTTGAGCTGCCTGAGATTGGGGCCATCTGCGTCTTGAAAGAACTCTGTCGTCCTGTCTGTTCGGACGACGTCCTTGGCTGAAGGAAACGCGCGCGTCAGAACGCGCCATGCACATACAGACACACTGGTGCAGCTCTTCAAAGAAACAAACTGTGCGCGCCATTCATGAATCGATGCGTATAAGAGAGCGTACCGATAGCGTGCTTACGCTCCCTGAAGATGGAGTGGTGCCTCTCTTGCTCTGGTGTGATGGACTCCCACTGCGTCTTGTACATTCTGTACTCGGCCCTGCACGCAAGTAACAAGTCACCATCTTCACATGTGAGTAATGATCTCCACCACGCCCGCACAAGGCAGAAGAGGGTTGGTGGTGGTGGTGGTGGTGGGAGAGAACTCTACGCTTTGCTTTGTCTGATAACCAGACGGTCCTCTTGAGTGGAGTTGAATGGGAAATAGCCCAGCAAGAACTTCCACACCTCGCGACGAATGGATGGATCGACACCCTGTGTTTGTTGTTGTTGTTGTTGTTTTGTAAAGGCGAGTGTCCAGTAGGCAAGAACAACAACATGTCAGCCATCCAATTTGGAATGCTTTGCAGCCTTGCACTCGCGAGAGACGCCGTACCCCGTAGAAGATCTTTTTCCTGAGTTTGCGTTCATTCGTGATTCGTCCGCTCTCATCAAAGAAGGACAACCACTCTTGAGGTGACAGTGGCGCCTTTCGTTTGCTGGGTGGAATGTCCACAGCCTCCTCTGCGTGATGAGAAATAATAATAATAAAAAATGTATGGTGGAAGGTTAGCCCCACCACAACGGACTGGTCAGGTTGTCAGATATGTCAGCTACTATCGTCCGTACCCTCGGCCAGTTCGTCGCCCAGCACTTCAAAGTCACCCAAACTCGTCGCCAAGGGAGCGTGTTGCTCAGACGTTGCGGCTGTCCTGCCGGCAATAATCTCTTCCACCTATAAAGACCCCAAGTGGGACCACCAATGCATGCGAGAAGGCGTCAGTTTCATGGTCGCTAAACGACAAAAAAATAATAATAAATAAATAAATAGTTGAGGAAGAGGCAGCACACGCACGTCAGGTTCAAGCCACAGGGTGTCGCCATAGAAAGCTGTTATGGGCCCAAGAGCCATCATGAGTGCATACTTTTTGAGCCGAAAGCCAATGGATTTTGTTTTTTGAGAATCACGCGTTTGGGGGAAAAGTTTACGTACTTTGGCGTGTGGCCGTCCGCACAGCTTGCGTAACAGCAGCGAAGGTCTCCAAAAATGATCCCGCCTCCGAATAGTTCATCAGATCTCTGCTTGTGCGACAATGAAACGACTACGTTGATGATGCCTGGCGTGCTCTCTGCGGAAGACCAAAAAAAAAACGTTTGTTTCTCTTTTCATTTTTCTGCTTACTTTTTTCGGGGCCCGAAATCTTGGCCCCATCTGCAAACGCTGGTTTTCAAGGAAGGATCATGCCCCTCGTGGTGATCTGTGGCATTCCTTGCACGGGCAAGACGAAGCTCGCCCAGTTGCTTGAGAAGCATTTCACCGAGAGTGGCAAGAAAGTCCACCTCATCAATGAAGAATCGCTGCACATCACGAAAGCTGACGGCTACAAAGGTGCGCGCCATTTCTTCTTAAAACGTTGTTTGATGAACGGGAGGGGCCCTAATTTTTGGGAGTGTATGTGGGCCAAAAAGACAATTTCTCGGAGAAGAATCTGCGAGCGGGACTGAAAGCTGGTGTGGAGCGCTTTCTCTCTAAGGACGTTGTGGTCATTCTTGATTCGCTCAACTACATCAAGGGCTATCGCTATGAGCTCTACTGCATTGCCCGTGCTCAGCGCACACCCAACTGTGTGGTAACCCATGGCCAGAGCCCAAAGCGCGCCAATCGTTGAAATCGCTGATTTCGCAAGCTGATTGATTTGGGGGGGGGGTTGAGGGGTGCAGGTTTGGGTTGATGTGCCGCTGGCTACTGCTCTTGAATGGAACGAGACACGGAGTGACTCTCAGCGCCTTGAACCTGAATTGTAAGCAGCCGCCCTCCTTGGGCTTGGGCTTCCTGCTCAGCACAGGCTGCGCGCAGTCTAATACTGATTTCGGAGTTGACTCACGCGTGGCGGTGGCGTGTGCCGCTGGGGGCGGGTGGGCTACAGGCTGAAAGACTTGGCAAGCCGCTTCGAAACCCCACTCGAAAAAAATCGCTGGGATTCGCCTTTGTTTCGGCTGGAGCTAGGTACGCCTTAGACGTCTCCTTTCCGTAGCGTCACATCACACACACACACACACACACCAATATGAGTTCCATTCCTTTCCCATCGATTGTGATGGGTAATGTTGATTGCGTGGCTTGGGGACAACAACCAACAGACCAAGAGCCACCACTTCAGCGAATCGATGAGGCTCTTTTTGATCGGCAGCAGAAACCGCCCAACATCGCCACTCTTCCGGTACTTTCGCTTCGTCTTCTCTCGCCTGCTACGCCTCCCCTTCTTGAGTTTGCGCGATCATCTCAACTCAAGACTGGTTTTCCTTTCTTTCTCTCTCTCTCTCTCTCTTCCCAAATACAGCAAGTCATCTCCGACACCAACTTCGTGTACGAGTTGGACAAGACGACACAGGAGATCATTGCCGCTATCCTGCAGGCTCAAACCCATGCCGTGCTCGGTGACTGTGTGCCTGTACCCAAGGCCGAGCAGAAAATATCCTTGTCCCGCCCCCCCCCCCATTCCTCGCTCTTCCTCCCTCTCTCCACAACAATTTGGTGCGCGGCGAGGCTTGTCTTTGCGCCGCACACGATGCGTGCATGTTCCTCCTTGACTCTCTCGGTTCGCCACGTTCGGTTGGTGAAGAAGTTGAACTTGGCGGAGCTGCGACGAATGCAGCGACAGTTCCTCAAGATCTCGCAGATGCACCCACCGAAAGTCGAGCACATTGGTGATACCTTTGTGGACTATCTCAACACCTCCCTGGCCTCCTGAAGCGCGCTTCTTTACGTCACGCGCCTGTGGAAGCGATGCAAGGCACGCGCGTGCCTTGGCGCGAGCAACTCGTCCTGTACGCCCGCGTCATCCCTTCACCCCCCCCCCCGCGAAAAGCGACACGTTTTCGTTTTTTTTGGTTTTCGGACGACGAGGCAATCCCATAAGGCCAAGGCGGCGTGCCACGCACAAATTGT
>NAVB01002165.1:0-11233 GCA_002179805.1 Acanthamoeba lenticulata | reverse complement strand
GGGGGCGATCTGTGAGATCTCGGTGGTAACACCACGTGTGTGTGTTTGAATACTATTTTATTTTTGTAAAACCATATGACACGTGGATGTGTGCGTGTGTGTGTGTGCGTGTGCGCAAATGCTAACTTGAGCGGTGCTGTGCCCCATTTTTGCAAACAAACAAAACAAAAAAAAAGTCGCTGTTTCACGTGGGGATCAAGTTCAAGCACCCGGAGACGGAGACCGAGCATCATTTCCTCTACGACATCAGCAGCGCCGACTTCCGCCCGCCCCGCAAGAAGGCCGCCCGACAGCAGCACTACCACCAGCGTGATTCCGCCGCCGCCGCCACCACCACCCCGCTTTCCGCCAAGGTGCTCATGGGCCCCTCCGCTTCCTGCCCGATATATTTATTTATGTATTGTTTATATGTATATTTATAGAAATCCCCGCCTGCGCCTCTGACGAGCTTTTGTTTGTTTGTGTGTTCGTCTTTCTCTCTCTCTCTTTCTTTATGTGTGCATATATGTGTGCTCTTCTTTCCTTCTTTCTTTGTCTGGTTTGGTTTGGTTTGGTTTGGTTTGGTCTGGTCTGGTCTGGTCTGGTCTGCTTGTGTTGTGTTGTGTGTTGTGTTGTGTTGTGTTGTGTGGGGGGTTGGGGGGAACAGGAGGAGGCGCTGGAAGAGGGCGTCTCCCTCAACTGCGTCACGAAGGCCCTCCGCAAGGTCCCCATGAGCGTTTTCCTCAAGTACGCCCGCGATCGGCAGTTGTGTGTATTTATCTCATGAATTATATGTGAAGAAGGAAGATGTTATCTTTCGCGCGAAAACAATACGAATAATATTATCTACGTCTGTGTGTGTGTGTGGGGTCGCGCAGATACGGAGCCGTGCCGCCGATCGCGCTGAAAGAGGCGGCCGCGCTGGAGCTGTCCTTCTTCCACGACTCGATCTACCTGGCTGGGCGATACGCCAAGTACTCGCGCGAGCTGAGCCAGTCGCCCTGGGTGGCCGATGGCACGCGCGTCTCGGAGGCTTCCGTGCAGGAGCTCATCACGGGCCCCCTCGACCGACACTTTCGGGCGCAGGGTACGGCCTCCCCCTCCCCCATTCGCCATGTGCTGGCCATTCCTCGTAGAGACGCGAGAGAGAGAGAGAGAGAGAGAAAAAAAAACAAAAGGAGAGAAAAGGAGAGCAAGAGAGCTGAGCTTTGGGGGGGGGGGGTGAGAACCAAATGTTGATCGCATGCGATCTCGCGCGCTGACACTTCTGGGGTGGGTTTTGGGTCGTCTCTAGAGATGCGGTTCTCGTCGTCGGGGCGAGAAGACATCGACGTGCGGATGCTGGGCGAGGGGCGGCCGTTTGTGCTGGAAGTCGTGGATCCGCACCGCACCATGTTTAGCCCCGAGCAGTACGCCGAGATGCAGCGCGAGATCAATGATTCCACCCACTTGGTCCACGTGCGCGACCTCCAGCGCATTGCCAAGTAGGATCTCCCCCCTCTCCCCTCCCCCTCCCCTCTCACTGCCCCTCTCTTCCCTTCCACCGCCGCCACATCCTGCTGGCGTGGAGGTGGGTGAAGTGATGTGTAGCTCGCGCATCACCGCCTCCCCCCCCCCGGGGAGGGGGGGGGTTGAGCTGGCTGGGCTGAGACAAACGATGAACGTGCGCAGAGAGCAGAGTACAATGGTGCAGGCGGGTGAAGAGGACAAGAAGAAGTCTTACCGGTGCGTGGTATGGCTATCCAAGACCATCAGCCCCGCCGACGTCCTCCCGTTGAGCGCCATCAAGAACCTGGTCGTCGACCAAACCACGCCCATTCGTGTCCTGCACCGGTACTCCGTCCTGCTGCTGCTGCTGCTGCACGCTAGCAGGAAGGTGCCTCTTACATAATGCTACAATGCTGCCTCAACGCATCATTTTGTCTGCTGTGCCTTGATCTATCGCCACACAACAGCCGAACGCTCATGCTGCGCAAGAGGACCATCTACGAAATGCGAGCCGAGTACATTTCGCCTCACTTCATGACGCTGGAGCTGACAACACAGGCCGGCACCTACGTGAAGGAATTCGTTCACGGGGACTTGGGCCGCACGCGCCCCAACCTCGGCCTCCTGTTGGGCTGCGATGCCGACATCCTCCAGCTCGACGTCGTAGGCATCGAGCTGGACTTTCCGTCACGGCTCGCTGGCCAGCCCCCCGTCTCCACCTTTAAATTGGAGCCGACGCCGATCGCGGACGCCAAGCCCCAGCGGGACCCACCAGACGCGTCAGATAATCACCATCAGGCCGCTGCTGCGCAGAAAGAGGCGCCAGCGACGCAGCAAGCGCCGCCACCTTGATGAGCTATGTAGGACATTTGCGGCTTGATCATGACACAAAGCGCTCACGAGAGGGATTTATTGGGCGAGAGGAGGCCTCGTCCCAGTAGCTGCTCGCGTAGACTGACTTTGGGCTTGGGTGGCGTTGCTGGCGGTGGTGTTGGTGTTGATGTGACGCTCGGGGGAGCTGCTGGCCCCCCATCTCGCGATTCCTCATGAGGCGAAGCAGCGCCGCTGTCGGAAGCAGGTGCGCGCGTGATGGTGACCCAGGGAGGCACCGGCAAAGACAACTCTTCGAGGGAAGCACCTTCGTCCATCAATCCCCCTCGAGCAAGGGTAGTGGAAGCGGTAGCGGAGAGTGTCGGCCAGGGTACGTCGACCTCCAGCTCTTGCGCGGGATCGAGAGCGTACTGCCGTCGTTTCCTCCGAACGGAGCGCGCCTCATCCGCGCCGCTGCCATCGTCGCTCGCGTCCTCCTCCTTTCCCTCAGTCAGCAGCCCAGTGAGAGACGAGGAGCCTGTTCGCTTGCGCTTGCCACTGCGCAATGTGGGCAGTACTGGTGAATCCGCTGCTCGCGGCGAGTCTTCGGGACCTCCAACGTTTTGGTGGTCCCCGCTTTGGTCGTCGTCATCCTCTGCCACGCGCGCTATAGAGAGCAGGAGGTCTTCTGTCGACGACTCGCTCTTGAGGCCACGCAGCTCGTCGTCGCCCTCCTCCTTGATTGCAGTATGGGCCGGGTCCGCCTACAAAAGAAAGAGAGGAGAGAAGGCAGGCAGGCAGGCAGGCAGGCAGGCAGGCAGGCAGGCAGGCAGGCAGGCAGGCAGGCAGGCAGGCAGGCAGGAGTAGTTTGGGGGGGGGAGAGTCCTCACTGCGTGAGCCTTCTCGCATTTCTCCAGCGACGGGACGGAGGGCGCACCTTGGCGGTGGCGTGGCTGAGCATCTGGGCATACGCCTTTGTTTGCTTCCTCTTCTTCTTCTTGTTGTTGTTGTTCTTGTTCGCTATCTGGTGTTTTTCCTTCTGAAGCGGCGCTCCGGCGCTCTGCTGCTGCTCGTCGTCTCCAGCACCGCTTCCACCACCAGCATCATCGCCCGGTCCGAGGCGGGGCGCGCGGGGCTTCCTGCACGCCATCACACGTGGACATACAAACATCATCACGTCAGGACCTGCAGCAAAGAGCGCCTTCATGAACCAAATGGAGGAGAGAGAAAAGAGAGAGAGGGAGAGAGAGAGAGAGAGAGAGACGAGGTGCACCGGGCAGGCTTCAAGGAGGGCCCTCCCGGGGACATCCAGCCGGGCAGCCGGCGGCGAGGCGACACTCCAAGAGCCAAGGGAGATAAATAAGACGACGAAGGCGACGGGAGTGGGGTAGTGGGCGTGCGCAGGTGCCCAGTGGGGGGTCTTATGCTCCTCGTTGGCGTCTGCTCCAGTAAGGATGAGGATGACGACGTCGCAGGAGCTGCCTCCACTGCAGTGGATCGCGCCTCCTCATGATGATGAAGATCGGCATCGTCCTCCGCCTCCCATTTTGGTAGCCCCTTCCCCTACCCCCCCCCCCACAAATGTCGTGGATGAGTGAAATGAGAGATGACAGGTGATTTCTGGCTCCCGCACGCACGCACGCACGCACGCACGCACGCACGCACGCACGCACGCACGCACGCACGCAGCGCGAAAGGGAGAGAGGAGTGAAATACGCACGAGGGGGCGAGAGGGGACTTGATTTTGGACGAGCACGCCGTGGAGGAGCACATCATCGATCGTCTCGCTCGAAGCCTGTCGACTTGCGGGGGACGCTGCCCGAAGCAGCAACGGAGCCCGGGCTCTTCCTCCACCTTCACTCAGCTTGGGCGTGTTGAGGAAGGCGGGTCTCCCTGCCGGTTCGCGCGTATGCATGCGCCTGGTAGACGCACATGGCCCCCGCCCCAAGTCAACGCGTCCGTCAAGTTCCTTTTTTTTTTTTTCCGTTCCAGGAACAACAGCAATACACCACCACCAGCAACAGCAACAGCAACAGCAGAAGACCGGCAAGGGGGAGATAGAGTACGTACACCTTGCTGGAGACCAGCCAGCCAGAGGCGTTGAACAAATGGCTGCCAGCGATCTGCGCCAGGTAGGGTCGGGCCCCACTCGCGAGAGACGATCCCTCGCCTACCACGAGCAGGCTCTCCGAGAGGGCCAGGCGGTGGCGCTCTTGGAGCCTGCCATCCAAGCAGCAGGCTTAACTCACCCCGAAGCGAAGCAAATCCCCCGGGCGGGGAGGGCGGGGGGAACGGACCAGGCGATCCAACCGGGGGACGGGGGCTGCAGGAACAAGCCGTGAGGGTTCGGCCGCCGCGGAAGGAGCAGGTAGTAGGCGGTCATCGGAAGCATAGACAGCTCGTGCAGTAGGCGCGTGCGGAAGCTCGAGAGCCGGAGTTCGAACTGCGGAGGAATGGAATGGGTCTGGATAAGCCGCACGTCGCTGAAGAAGATTGAGAAGGGGGGAAAGAGGGAAGACTAGGGCGAAGGTTTGGAAACGCACGTGCGAAGAATTGAGCAAATCCGCTTCGGGAGGGATGATACTAGATTCGTTGATGACGACGATGAACCGGGCTTGTGGGAAGCTGTCTCGATACTCAGCCAGCACTGGGGCGGCGTGCTGGTGTAGCTCCACCCAGTTCCCCTCTGCAGTTGCGGAAGAGAAGCGGCGTCAACGGAGAATGGAGGCTTCCGCTCCGCGACAGGCGACGGATTGAGTGGGAGGGGAGGAGGAGGAGGAGGAGGAGGAGGAGGAGGAAGGTGAAAGCATAGATTGCCAACAAGCCCAAGTCACTGACCTGCCAGCTGATCGGTAGCGAAGAAAGCTTCAGAGAGACGCCCTCGATCGAAGGAAAACAGGGCCTCTGCGTCGATCAGCAGGCCCTGTTAGGGCATGTCACCCCAACAACCCCCCCCCACATAAAATCCCAAAAAAAGAGCGTCGTCAGGGTTGCTGATAGGTGATTGACAGCAGTAGCGGCTGGAAAAAAAGGCAGCAGGGGGAGACAAGCCAACGCACCTGAGTCTCGAACGGCACGCTGCTGTAGGAGCGGAGTGAGCACTCCACGACTCGGACTTCGTCGTAGCCCTCGCTCTTCCGAATCGGGCGCAAATTGGGTTGAGTGGAGGGGTTAAAGGGTCTTTTTCGATGGAACCACACTCAGACACTCGAGGAGCACCACAACAAGCACAAAGACACGCAGGTCATGTACCGCATCCGGTGGATCAGCATCAGTCACCCAGTTGTCCCACTCCTCCGGTCCCACTGAAGGCGGCGGGCGAGAAGGATCTGGCACTGCCGCTCCCTCGCCTGCTACCCCCAAACACGTATCTCACACACACACGCGCGCGTTGAGCTCCTTCCATCACTCAAAAGGGAACTAGTGGTTGCAGGGGACTATGGCGCGGAGTGGAAGGAGAGGTAGACACACACCCAGAGCCAGAGAAGCGGCCCGGGCCCATTCGTTTTGCCACTGTAGAACGATGCGTGTGATTCACGGCACACGCGTGCAATGAGGCAAGACAGGGTCTGTGTACCTGGCACTGCAACACTCCGCCTGCGGGCTTAAAGTACACACACCGCGCACTGCACGCAGGCATGCGATTGCGCAGAGCTGCATGGGCGGTGAGAAAAAAAAAAAAAATCTCGTTTTTTTAAGAGAGCGCCTCGGCAGGCACCTCGAATGTAGGATATTCGTGTAGCCTTCTTGCTGTTGCCATCATCTGCCGAAGGAAGAAGCAAACAACGGTCGGCACTACAAGCACACTCAGGAGAGTGGCAGGACCTGGCGTACCGATCACCACGCTCTTGCCGTTGCGCATGTAAGACAGGGCTATGTTTACAACTCGGTGGAGTGACATGTGTGGCTGCTCACGAAAGGTGTCCTCGGCCGATACACGAACGTGCGTGTTCTTGAACTGCTGCGCATAGTGCGTAGTCTTGCCCTGCATGCAGCGATTACAGGGTGTAACCATTACTTTGGTTCGATTCAAAACGGGCACCAATCAACACCATGTGTCGATGTACCACGTGAGGAGGCCCGCAGAATATGACGAGTTCGGGCTCGGGAGGTGGTAGGCGTTCTGCAACGGGCCAATCCATCCAATCTGAATTGCTTGCCTCATTTTGGCGCCAACGGCAAGGGGAAAAAGACGCGGGAAAAAGGGCCAGCTTCAGGGCAACTGTAGTTTCTGTACATGAACAGCACCCCTCATGAACCGTGATGGTGACATGGTCGATCACGGATTGAGGAGCATGGTTTTGAATTCCTGGAGGGTAACCTCGCCATCGCCGCCTACACCTGCGGATCGCATCATGTCGTCGACTTCTTCGTGCGTCAATGGCCTGTCGCCAAGCTTGGTCATCACCTCCCTGGAGCAAGGAAGGGCATGAGTGCTGAGTGCGTGCTGATCGGACGTTGGCGGTAAGGACACCGTTCAAGGGTGCCCATCACCTCATATCCTCCGGAAACCACAGCACACTCACGAAGACGTTGGAGGAGGTACCGAAAGTCAGCAGCGGAAATGACATCCCTGCCCTTCTTGTTGAACAGGCTCCACGCGCCCAGGGCCTCTTCTTCACTGCTGGGGGAGATTTGCCGCTGCATGAGCTGCACAAACTCGCCTGCCCATATTCGCAGAGCGGGGAGCAAGCGAAGAAGTCTACTTCAGACTACAGTAGGCCACCAACGTTCAAACCCTAGAGGGAAAACGGCCACGAACCACAGTCAATGCACCCGTTGTGATCGGTGTCCACTTCCGCCATCATTTCGGTGAGCTCCTCTTTATTGGGATTCTGTCCCATGGACTTCATTACCTCCTCGAGCCTAGGCACCAAAGAGGACAATGAGGCCTATTGCCGTGCAAGCAAAGTGGGTAACTTACTCAGCAACTGAGATCGTTCCATCGCCATTCTTGTCAAACAGCGAGAACATTTCCTTGAGTTGGTCCAGGGTGGCAACACCGCCTGGTTGACTTGATTGTGGTGTTGGCCCCTCCATCAGAAAGAACTGACTGATGCCACAACAGGGTTTTTCTATTTATTCTTTTGTATTCGTTATTTTATTTTTATTTTATTTTTCTTTGCAGATCATGACGGACGGAGCTGCAGCCTTTCCAATCGAGCTAATATGGGGTGGGCACAGTCGTGGCCGCTACGTGGTGAGTGCACGTTCAATCCGCCGAGGCGAGGTTGTTCTTGAAGCCCTCCCGTTCGCCCTCGCCCCCAAGCTGCCCGCCTTGACCTGTGCCTATTGCTTCCGCTTCTACCCACCAGCACCGCCAACCTCCTCTTTACTACCTCTGCACCGCTCCTTGGCACCTGCAGCACTGTTGCACCCGTGCTCGCTTGGCTGCGGAGTTGCCCTCTACTGCTCAGCAGAAGAGGAAGCGGAAGCTCGACCGCTTCATGGCTTGGAATGCACTGCATGGCGCCGCGTGCGCGAGGTGGGCTCGTCGCTGGGTCTTACCGATGCCGAAGAGGCCGAGCTCCGCCTTGCCTTTCGCATTGCGGCGCGTCATCATCTCTCACAAGGCGCGGAGGCTCGCAATGAAGGCGACAGCCATGCCCAAAGCGAGGGCAACAAGGCACCACACCAGCAGGCCAGTGCTCCGGCAGGCAAGTCAGTCCAGGGGCAGGAATGCGCACCCAGACCCACGCTGGCAGAACCCACCTACGGTGATGTCCTCCAGCTCTGCTCCAACCGGGAGAAGCGGCCTCTTGAGGAGATCCACTTCTGGCGAAAGGTGGTACACACGGTGCTTGCGCCGCTCGTGCAGACAGAGACACGCACGGTAGGCGGAGTGCCCTGGTCTCGCTATGACTTTGTAGGTTAGTTGCGCCCTGCCTCCACCACTCCTGGAAGGGCCGGCACGGCTGAATGTACTGACGTTCATGTAATCTTGTCTGTGACATGAACGGATGTGCAAACACTACTTCACAGAGCTGATCCTCAAGAACTTGTGTAATGGTTTTGGACTGAGAGGAGCGGCAGGGACTACTCTCGGGTGTTATGCCTACGGAAACTATCCTTCAGCCAGCTTCTTCAGTATGTGAAGCACCCCCATCCGCCAGCGTGCACTCGCCTGCTTTTTTGGTGATCTGACCAGGCAGGCATCCAACAGATCACTCGTGCTACCCCAACGTGTGCCGTATTGAGCAGGATGTCAGCGTGTCCTCGTCTTTGTCTCGTCCTCAGCGCCAGAGGTACGAAATAAAACAAAACAAAAAACGATCGCTCTCCTACGCTTCGCTGATAAGAAGCACGTGGATGGCTTTGTACACTAGCATCAGGTTCATCGCGTTAGTTGACATTCCCGCCGGACAAGAAGTGAGCCTTTCGTACATCGACGCTAGTAAGCCCACAGAGCAACGCCGTTTGGCCCTCAGCAGCATCTATTTCTTCCATTGCGTGTGTCCTCGGTGTGAGAACAAGCCCGCCCATAGGCAGCGAAGCAAAGGCGCCAGAAAGGACGACTACGTTCAGCGGTTTGTCTGCCGGACTTGCACAAGGAATAATGGCCGCGGCGTCCTGTACCCCTTTTCGGCCACCCATGATCGGTGTAATCTGTGCCATCGCGTGGTCCCCCGCCACGGCTCAGGAGCTAGAAAGGCAGTCACGTCCCGAGCTTCAGCTGGGAGCAATGGCGAACAAAATATTTGAATTTGTGTGCTGCTCCACTCCGCCAAAGTTCTGTGGGAATGCGGCAGAAAAGTCAGAAATGCAGATTGGTGCCGTGGGTGCGCTCAGTTTGCCCGTACGCCCACAACACACTCCAGCACGCCCGCCACAACACACAAGCTTCATGGCAACTGACGGCTGCCGGTGCTTCTTTGACATTTTCATTGGCGGCCAGCCCGGTACCCAGGCACGACCGTCCTGGGTACTTCGCCCGCGCTCTTACTGGTTTGCCGCTCGCGTGTTAGAGGGAGGGGAGGGATTTACCGACAAATGGACAACGCTGTTGACGTCCATTCCCCCCTGCCCCTCCCTTTCTTTGTGGGCATGTACATACGTCTGCCGCGTGGATGGGAACACAACAGACTTTTGTCAATGGCCAATGCCGGGCCGAACACGAACGGATCTCAGTTCTTCATCACCACCGTGCCCACTCCGCACCTTGATGGGAAGCACGTTGTGTTTGGCGAAGTCATCAAGGGTATCTTCTTCTTCTTCTTCTCTCCCTCTCCTAGCAAGTCATCGCCACGGACACCTTCACCCTACTTTTTCTTTTTCTTTTTCTTTTCTTCTCCTTCTTCTGACCTTTTCTGTTCTCCTCTCCTGCTGCAGGCATGAATGTAGTGCGTGCCGTGGAGCACGTGAAGACCAATCCGCAGGACCGTCCTCTCGAGGAGTGCATCATTATGGACTGTGGTGAGCTCCAGCCCGGCGAGGATGATGGCGTTCCTGCGCCCCAGGACGGAGACGTGTGGGCAGACTGGCTGGGTGCGTATTCTCTCTCTCTCTCTTTCTCTCTCTCTCTCTTTCTCACATGACGGCTGGTTGGTGTTGACTGATTGGTAACTGCGCAGAGGACCAGCTCGATGTGGTTACGGTTGCGCAAAAGCTGGAGGTGGCCAACAAGGTCCGCGCCATTGGCAACGACTACTTTAAGAACAAGGAGTACGCCACTGCCGTGCGCAAGTACGAAAAGGTAAATCTTTCTTCTTCTTTTTCTCTTTCGCTTTATTTTATTTTTATTTTTATTTTTATTTTTATTTGAATTCTCTCCTTTTCTTTGTGGATCAGTGGGCCACTGCGCGCGCGTGTGCGCTCATGTAGCTGTTAACCACGGGTGTGCGCGCATGTATGCAGGCCCTGCGGTACATCGGGGAGGAGACCCCTGACATGACGGATGAGGAACGGGCCAAGTGCGACGAGGCCCGGCTACCCTGCCGCCTCAACAAGGCGGCTTGCCTTCTTCAGCTCAAGAAATTCTCGGAGGCAGTGGAGGAGTGCAACGAGGTCCGCTCCATTGGAGCCCCGTCCTGGTGTCGTCGACGTCATGGCTCTGATGGTGGTGGTGGTGACGATGATGTGGACGTCGTGGGACGGCGGACAGGCGCTCGAGATCAATCCCAAAGATGTGAAGGCCCTCTTCAGGAAGGCGCAGGCCGAGGCCGGCATGAAGGAGTTTGATCAGGCCAAGGCGACCCTGACGGAGGCTATCAAGCTGGAGCCCGGCAACAAGTCCCTGCGGGCGGAGTTGGACAAGTACGTGCTTGCTTCCTCCCTCCCTCCCTCGTCCCTTGCTGCGGGTCACCCCCCACGCGTGTGTGGCCAAAAGGAACAACGTTTTTCCCTTTCTTCTTCTTCTTCTTAAAGAAGAGCTCTCACACTTCTCCATATACCCACCACCACCACCGCAACCGCAACAACAACAAAGGGTGACCAAGCAGCACAAGGAGTACAAGGAGAAGCAGAGCAAGGCTTTCCGGGGCCTCTTCTCTTGAAGCGGTTGTAGGCCTTCCCCCCCCCCCAAATCCTTCTTTCCAAACTTGCTTTTCACCGCATGTCCCAAAGAAAGCAAAAAAGCTGTCGTTTTTCTTTTGTGTTTGGTTTCAATCAGTACCACTGTTACCGACCTTCCTTGATAAAGAAAAAGCGTTACGGGGGAGAGGCGCCTGCAGGGGAGGCCTCTGCCAGTTCGATCTGGAAGGCTTGGCCTTGCTCCCACGAATTGGCCCCGGCAGCGACTTCCGGAGTGGGGATGTCCTGTGTGTCTCGCACGCACGATTTATAATACTTCAAAAATACCCCACCAGGTTGGTCACCAAGGGAGGAGGAGGAGCACACACCTCTCGGCCCTTGCGGCAAGCGTCCGTGTCGATGCCGAGACGGGCGTGCGCACGCTTGAGCAGTGGGGAGTCAAGTTGGCCTGTGAGGGGGGGGGGGCGCAGCTCATCGATGAGTTGTG
>NAVB01002164.1:0-20463 GCA_002179805.1 Acanthamoeba lenticulata | reverse complement strand
AAGTATGGAGGTTACGCCAAAGACGGGACAACAACGGTGGTGACGAACCTTCGAGATACATGTTCTTGGAGATGACGAGGGCCTGTTCCACGTCGTCCAACGCGGCGTCGATGGCGCTCGTAATGAGAGGCAGCAAGTGCGGTGCGGTGGCTGCGTTCAACAGCGGATAACGTTGCGCTTGATTCGATGGGTCCTCCTCATTGATGTGGCCCAGCAGGACGTGTATATCCGTCGCCAACGCATTCAACTACAAATTATTGAAAACTAAATGAATCAATCCGATTTTTAAATTAAAAATAATGTATAAAAAAGGTTGAGGACCGTACAACGTTGAGCTTGGGCATGGAGCGGCCAATCTTGAGGAAGAGCGAGAGCAGTGACTTGGTCACAACAGCGTTCTCGATTTGTAGCTCGCTGCAGGCCGCGTTGATCAACCTAGCGTGCACGGGTACCAGCTCCTGCCAGCAACATGATGAGCGAAGCTGGACAGAGAGCAGCCGTAAGAGCAAGAAGAGTAAAAGAAGCAAAACCTGGACGGCCTTGGGAGAGCGAAGAAACTCGAAGAGTAGCTCAACGATGTTGATGAACAGCTCCGCCTCCTTGAAGCGCTTTGACTTGGCGAGAATCACCATGATCGCCTAAGCCCGTGCCAACAAGATGATTAGGACTCGACACACGATCTGTTGCAGAGAAAGCAGCAGTCGCACCTCGAAGCGGACAAGGGTGTTGTGGATGATAGCTTCGGCCTCGAGCTGTCGCTCCCCTTCGGGCACCTCGACTTCAGGATCTTGGTAGTCGGCCACTAATGGAAGCAGCGCATCCTTCAACAGCCCCGCCACCTTCTTGGGCCCCCACTGCGGTGGTTACAGACGCACAAGCCTTAGTTTGCGGATAATCAACGCAGCGCTGTCCTCCAGGCGTGAAACATGCTGCGCTGGATGGGGCGCCCGTGCCTGACTCACGAGGAAGCGCAAGCTCTGCTCCAAGCACTCGAGCTGCACCATGCCCGCCTTCTTGTTCTGTGGTGTATCGTATGGCCGTCACCATCGTCAGCTCGTTAGTTGATGTATCGAGCCGGCCTCACCTGCAAAGTACCTTCGTGGCGCCATCGAGGGTGAGGTGCACGGAGACAAATTCCTGGAGCAGGCACGGGCTCACTCTGGCGCAAAACTTGGCGCGCAAGCTTGAGGTATCGTTCAGCTCAAGGAGGACGCCCTCCTGCACCTCTTCGTTCCACTGTGGTTGGTGTGAGTCTCGAGACAAATTAACAGAATTAGCAATAGAATGGGTTACCGAGGTAAGAAGGTTGTGGGCTGCTGCGAAGAAGTAGTTCTGAAAGCCAAAGTTATCTCGAATCAGCTTATGAACCGCATTCGCATCGGCTGCACGAGTGTCTCAGTTAGGAAACATTTTGTCAAACTGAAGCGATGCAAAGAAAGAAGCAAGGGCTTCCTAACCGTTCTGAGAGGATTCGTCGGTTTCGTCGACCAGCAGCTTGATGAGACCCAGCACGCAGTTGAAGCCGAGGAAGGCGCCCTACACCAAGACAACACGAGACAGTGAGAACAACAACACAAAATCACAAAAGTAGAAGAAGGAGTTGAAAACGCACCTCCACAACCTTGAGCCTCTTGGTGATGCCTGAACCGCCTCCACCGCGGCCGCGACCGCCCTTCTTGGCCGGTTTGTCCTCGCCCTCGTCGCCTTCCTCGTCTTCCTGCTCGTTCTCTTTCTCCTTACCCTTACCTTTGCCCTTGCCCTTACCGCCCTTACCCCCCTTTGCCTTGGCCTGACTGCCGATCGCCTCCTTGGCTCCGCCTTTGCTGCCGCCTTTCGGCTTCTTGGCTAGTGCATCCTTTAACACCTGTTGCAGGGTTGCGTAGTGCTGCGCTCCGGCGAGTCAGCACCACCAAGTAGAAAATGACGTCAGCAAGAGGTCTTGTGCCGTACCCTGTAGAGCTCGACGGCGACGCCTAGGGACGTTGCCGAGGGCGGCTCCGGCATTTCCCGCATGACCGAGTAGTCGATGAGGGCCTCAAAGGCGGAGAGCAGCAGGACGGCAGCTTCCTGATGAAACCTGCCCTCGCATGTCACATCCGAGTAGTCGACCGACTTGTCCAGGCTGAAGTCCTCCAGCTGCCGTTCGCGACACACGGGCTAAGTAAGCGTGGTTCATGGGCACAAGGACGGACGCTGTGAACCGCACCTCTGTTTTAATCAGCTTTTGCACGAGTGTGTCGAGCATGGCCTGCAGTTCCCCAAACACCGGCAGCGGCTCGGGCTCTGTCTCTGTTACGACCACACGAGCACACACGCTGTCAGATCAACACACATAGCAGATTGTTAGCAAGTAAGGGCTCAACGGACCGGAGCTCGACGCCTGGCGCCGGCCTTGCTCCACCTTGCTGACGCACAGCTGGGCGGCATTGATCAAGTGGCCCAGCGGCTCCAACTAGCCGGGCGTCCGGTCAGGAAACGAGAGCACACATGACGAGTCAGCGCAGAAAAGGAGCAGGTGAAGCGAGGGCGAGGACAAGGTCGAGTACCCGCTTGACGGTGGCAGCTGAGGTCTGCGAGACTTCAACGCACTGATCCAGCTTGATTGGAGCCGAGACGCCCGGGTTGGTCTCAATGAACTGCGTGAGGTGGTGCAGTAGCAGCTCCAATATCGCTTCCCTCACAGCCAGCGAAGGGCTGGCATTTAAGAATGAGGAATCAGTGCGAAAGGGAGCGGGTGCTCTCGAGCGTTGAAAGGCGCGCACCTGATTCGGAAGACTTCAGTAAGCGCGTCATAGAGCCGTGCGCGGATCTCCCACTGCTGGCTTAGACATCGGCGCAGGAAGCCCACCATCTCCAACGAGAGCAGCTCGGCTGAGAATAAAATTAGACCAAATGAGCACAGGCAAACTTGGTGGATGGTGATGCGGGCGGACCTTTTTGGGCCTCGTGCTTGTTCTTCTTGCGGGCGCAGCTCTTGAGCAGTTGCTCGAAGCCGGTTACCGCAGTCAGACGCGACTCCATCTCTCTGAAGCCGAGTCATCAGTTCCTCGCCAGGTTCCCCCCCCCCCACAACACAGCAGGGCAGGATGCAGACCTTGAGAACATAGCCTTGCGTAAAACCAAGATAATGTGGTCCTGGAACTGTGGGTTGATGGCCATGATTGGCTGTCATCAAGGAAACATGGCGTTTAGTCATCGACGAAGCAGAGCAGAAAGAGAGGGCAGCAACCTCGACGGCAGCGAGCAGAGCTCGGGTCACGGTGGGCGGCACGTAGGAGAGGTAGTCAAAGACTTCCTTGATGCGTGGGAGGTACTCGCCGCCACCGCCGAGAAGCAGATCCTGGCACTCGCGCGAGATGGATGAAAGCAGTATGACGTACTGCAGCACGTTGCTGTTCTCGCCGCTGATCATCTGCCATCCCATAAAATCAGGCTTTATCAACCTAAGGTAAAGGAGACTTCTGAACGTTCAAGGCGTAGGTACCACTCGGGACAGGATCTGTTCGAGAATCTCGTTGCGTACGCTCTCGTGAACCTTGAAGGTCTCCAGGAGGATTCCCACGCCCAGTCGAAGCAACATCCTGTCAACAAAGCATGTTAGCGTACAGCCGCACTGAGTTGAAGGGATGAAAAGGACGCAACTTGTTGGGCGACGATACGGCGATAACGGAGGAAGATGACGTTGGCGTCGAGGTCAAGCCGGCAGAGGCTGATGAAGTAGAGGCGGTACCGGAGGTGACGCCGGCCGATGATGAAGCCGATACTGAGTCCATCAGCATGACACCAAGCTGAACGAGCGACGGCGTGATGTGATCCCACCCATAGGCTGAGTGCTTGATTGTCGCCAAGATGGCAGCATCCAGATTGACTGCAGTCCGTTACGGAATTAGCCGGCGCCTCCGCATCGAGAAGAGAGACGTACTCATGGGGGGCATGTGTTGCCGCATCTTGTCCATCCAGTGCGACTTAGACTTCTTCTGCTGCTCTTTGTAGTACGTCTGCCCGGAGTTGCAAATGTGAGTTAAGGGCATTTGATGCTTGAAGAGGCCGCGAACACACCTGGACGGCGGTCTTGATGGTCTCCAGAGCTTGGTCGGCGAAGCGTTGGATGCGGGCGACCGACAAGAGCAACGCAACGGTGAATGAGGTCAGCGGGAAGTTCTCGCTCTTGAACACCTTCAAAAAGGCGCGGCCGAGCTCCTGATCCTGCTTGATCGCAAACTGAAGGTGAAGCAGGATGGTGCCCTCAATGTGCCGCAGGAGCTGCTCGTCGGCCGAGGCCGTCGTGCGTCCCCTAGAATCGCGAGATTCAGGCCCGCTGCTCAGTTCAGGGGTAGAGGCAGGCGCACGTACTCTTCCACATCGTATTTGTGACCCTGAGCCTCGAGGTGATTGGCTATGCCCCGCAGCAAGCTTGCTTTCACTTCAGTGGAGCCCTTCGTAGCCAGGAGAATGAGCTGGTAGATCAGAGATGGCAGTTCATTGAGGTCGATGCCTTTGAAGAAGCTGTGTGCCCCGAGTGAGACAAAAACGTGCAACTTTAATTCTACGTTGGTCCACATACCTGACGGTCTTGTGAAGAACACGTTGGAGGTCGTCGTTGGAGAGGGTGGCCTCCCTTAGCGCCGCAGTGATTTGTGTGACCAAAGCCTCCGACCAATCGAGGTCACACAGCCTTTGATGCTTGCAATGAGTGGACGCCATTGGGGGAGGGGGGCATTGAAAAATGATCGCTCACCTGCCAATGAGGTGGCTCTTGTACTGGGGTCCTGACTTGTTGGTGTATTCGTCCACACCCACCGCGGGCAGACGCTCGATAGCCGCGAGGGTCTTGGGCAAGAAGGCCAAGAATCGTCCCTCAGCCGAACGCGCTGCGTGACATCAACTCCTAAGATGAGCCTCCCCAACATCGGTGACTCGAGCGAGAAGAAGCACAAACAGCATACCCTTCTCCACGCCCCAAAGGATAACTTCCACAAGATCGATGAAGTCCTCATCTGGAATGGCATCCATCTGGAAAAAATAAAGTCAGCCAACGCTTGTCACACAGAAAAAAAGAGAAAAAAGGGATTCGTTGCCTCAGGAAGTAAAGCGTTTACGGCCTCCTCGGCCTTCTTGTTGACGAGACGACCCTTGATGATGAGCCACATCACGCGCTTGAGTATGGACAGGCGAGCTTCCTTTCCATTCTCTGTGTTCGCTGGGAGACCGTGAAAGATGGCCCGGAGCAGCTGTACGAGGTCACCCTCGGCCGCCACTCGCTTATTTATGTAGCTCAGCAGCTCAGGCTCGGACACCTGGGCACAAGCGCGCCTTTTGCATTCAATATTGTCTTTGGATAATAAACAAGCTGGTGGCCAGTGTACCGATTGAATCTTGTTGTTCAAGCGGACAAGGCCTTGGTTGTCTGCCGACGGTGCGGAAAGTCCGCTCGCCTGAGACTGAGTCAAGTGCGGTTGCATTTTGTTTTCCCATATCTCTACGATCTCTTCGTCGAGCGATCCCTCTCCAACTTCATCAGCTTCCTCCTGTAGGACTGTGTGGCTGGGTGAGCGAGAAGAAACAAATGGAAAGCCCTGGGTGCGCACTGTGTGCACAGCGGCGGGCAGGTGCCGCCAGTTTCTTAGGCTCTTCGGAAGCAGGCTGCTGCTGCTGCTCCTCCTCTTCCTCCTCCTCATTCATGCTTTCGTTTTCCTCCCCCTCATCTTCTTGGGGGCGCCTGTAAAGACGAGATGTAAAGTAACAGTCGTGTGGCAAGGAGATGGCACATGCGTACCTCCGTTTTGTTCCAAGAGTCTTTGCCGGGGCTCCTCCTTTGCTGCTAGCGCTCTTCCCTGCAGACGATTTTCTGAAAACGTACCAATTCATTTAGAGTTGCATGTGATCTAGCAACAAGGAGTGATTATTTGCACCTTGCAGACACTTTTGTCCTCACCATGGTGTCTCAATGTGTCACTACCCCTGCCCTGCGGCAACCCTCTTGTAAAAAGACAAAAGCGGGCACAACAAAAATCTTTTCCAGTAAACATTTTAATTTTTGGGTTGTTATTTTAATTTTTATTATTTTATTTTGCGTTTGGGGGGAGGGGTGTGCAGGTGGAAGCGAAGCGATGCGGCACACCTACACCATGGTGTCGGTCTACTCGCGCAAGGACTTGTTCGGGCGCGAGTCAAGAGGCTTGATGATGGTAACGAAACTGAATTCCTCTAGAGAAGTAAAGTATCGCAGGTCGAGCACTTGGTCGAATAGAAGGCAGCACGATGGAACGTTATCGTCTTCGTCGTGTGGCGGGAATAGATCTTCGAGCTGGAGAGGCACCACATTACAGCGGTAGCCTTCTCGCTCCTCTACACGGGCCTTCACTCGGTTCAACCCCTGTGTGCAAGAAGATGCTTGGTCATATGCATATGCAGATGATAACTGAGTCCGCCCAGATGGCAAGCACCTCTCGCTCTCGGGCACAGATCTGGTAGAAGACGCCGCCCGGCAACAGATACGCATCCAACACCTTCAGAAGCAGGTCGACATGAGAAGACAGATAGATCACCTCCGATCCGACAGCCACTTCGACTGGGTCAAACTGCAAGGCGAGCAAGTGAGGTGAGTCATGAGGAGTGATCTTACAGTCAGGCGTAGAACGCACTGATCGATTCGAGGCATCGGCTTCGTCCCATTCCAGATGATGCACTTGCACAGTCGTGGTGATGTCTCGCTGGCCGAAGAGTGGACCATGGCCTGCAGCCGACGGCGCATTGATGGCCACGTTGTGGCGCAGGTTGTCGAGCACCTGTTTGATTATGCAGTTGGTGAAGAACGAAAACTCATCCTGATGCGCTTGTGGCAGGGTGTCTTACCAGAGGCAGGCGATCAGTAAGATAGAGCCTCGAAGCAAAGTGAGCACATATGAGGCCGACGAGGCCGCAACCAGCACCAAGCTCCATCACCGACTTGCCGGTAAAGAGGTGATGGTTAACATAAACCCATCTGCACAAACCAGTTAGGAGTCCCTTTACAGGCTGCTCAAGCAGTGGTGGAAAAACCTGGCCATGACTACAGCCGCCTCATAAACTGCACAGCCCGAGAAGTGATAGAGCAACGACGTTGGTTCCAACACTCGCCCCTCCATCCTGCCCGTCGTGGCGCTGTCCGCACCGCAGACTTCTGGGCCAGGCGAACTCATGGCCTTCAGCACACGCAGCTCGCGCACTCGCACCTCGTCACCCCCGCCAAAGCAGAAGGTGACCTCTCGCCTCTGCGTTTCATCTGCTGGTGTTTTGGGTTGCCATTAGTTTCAGAAAAAGAAGACGCACAAAGCACTTGATTTGTTGCTCACCTTCCATTCGAAAATCACCACGCCGGATTCAGCAGCAAGTTTTTGGCGGCTTTTTTTGCCGGCAGAGAACAAATGCAGACCAAGACACAAGCACCCGAAGATGAGAGTGCCGAAGAACAAACAGCCGCCGCGATCCTCCAGCTCTTTTCCTCTCCGCGCATGCCTGGCCAGTCAGATGCAGTGCCAATTATGCGCAATCTGTTGTTCAATTCAGCCACGGGCTTTGAGCTCGATGAACCTGCACGAAAAGCCCTCCGGTTGCTGATGGACGTACGATTGGGGCAAAGCGGCAACACTCTCATCCACGTTGCCGCACGGAACGGACGGGCAGACCTTTTAGGGCTCCTAGTTCTTGCTCTCTCCGCAGCGAAAGATGCTGCTTTGTTGTTCCCAGCACAGAAGGAGGCAGCAACAAGTGGAGCCAAGCTATTTCCTCTTGCTGACGTACCAAACGTCAACGGAGACACTCGTACGCCCACTCGTCTGGCTTGCTACACTCCCGGACTTCATTTTGACCGCTGCCGCAGCGCTGATGTTCGGCGCAATGGGCGGCTTCGCGGACGTGGTTTCGTGGCTTCTCCAGCACGGCGCCTCCGCCGCTCGCACCAATCGATCAGGTCCGCATTCACATCACACTCACAAGAAGCATGCGCTTCTCACCATGGTTCTGGTTCCATTTCGGCGTGCAGGAATGACAGCGCTGATGTGCGCCTGCTGTGCGGGTGGCGACCAGGCCGCAGTTGTCGGCTTGCTCCTCGCTAAGCTCAAGGACCAGCCGCGTGACGTCGACGCACAGGACGGCAATGGGAACACCGGTACGCTCCTTGCTCTTATCCAAGATAGACCACAGCACTCATGACGGCCGGCTGTGTTCCTTAGCGTTGCACTTTGCGGCGAAGGAAGGGCACCAGCACTGTGTGAGGATGCTGCTCGCGCACGGCGCCGATGTGACCAAACGAAACCGGCTGAACAAGGTCACTGCGCCTTATCGCTGCGCGAGGTCACTCGATCTGACAGCAGACTCGTCGTGCATGATAGACTCCGCTGCAGACCGCGCAAGAGGCACCAGTGAGCGCCGGCTCTAAGGCCTGCAAGACAGCCCTCCAGCGGCGATGGCAGGAGCTCGAAGAAGCCGCAGCCAACGCGGAAAAGGGCCTCGTCGCCACCCAAGAACCAGGTTTGTCGTCCTCTGACCTTAAGCTTTTTCATGACCCATTCGGCTTATAGCGTGTTACCATCACACAGGACCAGAGCGGAAAGGAGCCAAACGACGAGCGCGACAGAAGCAAAAGAAGAAGCAGCAGAAGCCGCAGGAGGGGCAGCAATTAGAGGCTAAGCCACAGCAAGATCAACACGAGAAAGAGGTCATGGAGAAGAAAGAAGAACAAAACGATGGCAATCAAAAGAAAGAAACGCTGGAGAGGGAAGATGGGAAGCGACGAGACAACCCTGCCAGTGAGCCTGCTGCAGGAGTCAAACCTGACCTCAGCGCCAGCAAGAAGCCGCTCGAGCCTGCGCACAAGAAGGACGGCGACCGAGTGCCGCAGCCACAGGCAAAGCCAAGGCCACAGCTACAACAGAAGCAGCAAGCCGCGGCAGCGCCGGCTCCCGCCCTGAAGCAGCAGCCAAAGCAGGCCCTTGCCAATCGGCAAGCCCATGGCGCCGAACCAGCAGCACGGACGGAGCAGCAGCGACCACAGCCATCCGAACCCTCGCCGGCGCCCAACTCGTCAAGGCAAGGCAAGGCCAACACGACCACAACACCAACGACGACAACGACACGAGACCAGCCGGCGGAACCTTCCAAGCCTGCGGCGCTGCGCTACGCGGAGGTGGTGGCTGCGGGCCAGCGACGACCGCCACCTCCGGGCCTACAGGCCCGGGCGAGTCCCGCGCCTTCGGCTAATAGCTCAGCTGTGGCGCGTGAGGCCACCACAACTCGGCGCAGCACACCGCCCGTGAAGCCAGCCCCGAGCACTCAACAGTCTAAACCGAACGAGTCACTTGAGCAAGTCAAGGCCCTCTACGAGCAAGAAAGGCAACGCAACCAGGAGCTCCTTGTGCGCCTAGAGATCGCGTACAAAGAGACAGCATTGGTCGAGGTCGAGAAGCAGCTCCTAGCTCACGAGCGTGATCAGGCCGTTGAACGCGAGCGGTTGCTGGATGCCAAACTGAAGGAGAGCCACCCACAAGCGGAGAGCCTTGCCCTCACGATCACCCACGTCCTTGGCGTAATTGACCCCTCCTCTTCCTCTTCCTCTTTCTCCTACCGACAACTACAAGGGAGCTGATTTGTTGTTGTTGAAACAGAGCTTAGAGGACGAGGATCTGTCGATGGCGCAGATAACGGCACTGCAACAGATCCACAGCAAGGCGCTGGCCGACTTGCAGGCGGCAATGGACCGCCTGATGCTGCAACAAGAGCAGGTGCTCTTCGAGGAACGCAACGCCCTTCAACGCGAACTTGGTTATCTGCGCGCCCAAGCAGCTGCGCCACCACCAACATCATCGTCAGCAACTGGGCGCAGGCCCAACCCAACCGTGTAGTGCATGTCGACATAAAGCTTTGAAAATCAATCGACACATCATGGAGAAGTGGAGCGGAGGTCGGTGAGCACTGCGGACGGCCACACAACCCTTTGGGGCTTTGGGGCTGCAATCGCCCAAGTGGAGGCACAGTAAGGAAGGAGATTAGTGAAGGTGGGCAAGATGCAGATGCAAATGACCGACATTGATTGGCGGCTGCCCATCGCCGAGAAGATGGAGGAGAAGGAGGCGCAAAAGCAGCTGCAGAGCGACCTTCACCAGAAGTTTGAAAGCTTGGTTGTCGCTAGCCACGTCCTAAAGGCCGTGGAGAAGTTCAAGGGCCTCCTGCACCACGTGCGGTTCCCCTGTTTTCACAATCTTCACCTTTAAATGCGTGAATGACCTCACCCGACCTGCAGCGGGAGCCAGTGGAGGAACAGCTTCCACCCGAGGAGAAGAAGCGTCGAGCGGTCGAAGCTGCACAAGTGCTGTCGGTCACGTCGCCCTTCAGCTTCCTGCCGGGCGCCGTTCGTCGCCGTCTCGCGGCCAAGGCTCAGCTGCTCACCTTCAAAGGTAACTGCTCAGCACGCTCGTTTACACTGCTCTGGCACTGAACGACTATGCTCTTCCCTTCACTCCAAAGAGGGCGACCTCATCACGAGGCAAAAGTCCAAGGACCGCCAGGTGTACCTGCTCAAGGACGGACAGGTGATGGCGGTGGACATCACCGGGCCCCTGCCTCGTTTCCTTCAGTACTACAGTGCGTGTGACCTGTCTCGCCCTCTCGCAACACACACGCGCTGGCGCGTCTTCGCTCACCTCGGCACGTACACTATCGTTCTCAGGCGCGCCGGCCTACTTTGGGGACTGGGAGAGCCTGTTCGACGTGCCCGAGCGCATGGCCGAGCTCGTGGCCGGCAGCGACGTGGTCGTCTACGCCATCCAGGACACCGACTTTCTTGACCTCCTCTCCTACCAGGCACGTCCTGCTGCTTCAGGCGCTTTGCTGAGCCAAAGGCTGACCCTTGGTCGTAATGACGATGATAACAAAACAGAGCTTCAAGTACGTGCTCATTCGCACGCTGAGGAACAAGCAAAAGCTGTTTTCGTCCATCAATGGCTTCATCACGCACATCGCCGATTCGGTCACCACCAAGCGTGTGGACTTTCTTTCCACCCTCGAACTCTATCGCAAGGTGCGCGGTCATGCGCTGCATCGCCCGGGTGCCGAGTCACGATGACAATAAGCCTCTTCTCACTGCTTTCATGATCGCAGCTGAAACCGGCGATTCACAGCAAGATGGAGGCCGACGAGATCGACACCGGCGGCTGGGCTTATGCCATGCGACGGTCCGCTGCTTGTGACTCTTTCTGAGGTCCTCTCTGCTTGCGTGAGGGGCCAAGCTGACGTCATCAATCTCATTCTTGCAGGCTTCCGGAGAATGTGACGCAGACGTTCGTGTTCCTCCTGTCGTCGTCGATCCCCGACGTCTACCTCCACCCGGGCTTCCTCTCCAACATGGTGCCCACCGGTACCATCTTCATCATGCTCGGTCTCTTGGCCTCTGCAGGCACCTGACACACCGCGCGATGGCGTACCGCAGTGGGCCGACGCAGGGCCGTGTTCAAGCTGGGCGACGGCAAGTCACTTGTGCTCATCCGAGACGACTACACGGATGTCATCGACTTCCTCTCCATGCTCTGCCTTCATGCCATTGAAGGCACGCACCTCACGGACTCCAAACGGGATGTAAGCTTGACTGACTCGAGCTGTAGCGCGCAAGCTGCGGCAGCGAATCGCGTCGCCGCACTCGTTCAGGATCATCCAGGACTTTGTGCTGAGCAAGGCCAAGCAGGTCCAAGCCCTGCTCGAGCGCGAGCAGGAGCAGCTCCGCCGTCGTCTGCAGCGCATTGAGAGCTACCGCAGCAGCGGCCAGATCCCTACGCGGCCGACTCCCGCCCAGCCCGCCATCGCCTCGGTGCCGCATGTCGACGAGCAGCACAATGCCCAGGCCCAGCAGCATCACGCCGCGCATCATAAGCGCACGATCTCGCAGGCCATCAAGGAGACGCTTCACTTGCCCCACGCCTCGGGCAAAGAGGCCAGCCCGCAGGCCCACGCGGCCAAGGCCGAGGCTCCTGGCGCGTCCCAGTCGGGGCACAGCCGGGAGCCCTCGCCCAGGTCCCACAACAAGGAGGCCGCCAAGGAGCCGTCGCCCCACTCGGCCCAGGCCCAGGCTCTGGCCCAAGCCCAAGCCCAGGCTCAATCCCAGCCGCAGGCGCAGGAAGGCGGCAGCGACAGCAGCAAGAGGGAGGACGAGTCCCTGGCCCATGGCTTCCCACTCTCGCCCTTCATGCACCCCAAGAAGGAGAGCGCCGACGAGCAAGACGCCATTCTGGCCCAGGTATGTTGTTTTCACGCGTCAACCGCCCTTTCAACCGCATACGAGACTCATGATACATGTCCAGTTGCCGTTCAGCGAGAAGGAGAAGGCGGGCCTCAAGGCCATGTGGCCCGATGACCTCGTTCACCGGTGCGTGTGCTGCGCTGCCGCGCCTGCTGGGGGTGACGCGGTTGCTGATTGGGGTGGGGGCGGGATTGTGCAGCATCTGGGACATGATCATTCACCACGAGGACTACAACATCTCGGTCAACCTCTCCACTCAGTGGGTCTCTGACGCTAACGAGCGCTGGTGCGTTTTTAATTATTTATTTATTTTCAATATTTAATCTGATTTCTTTTTACAATTTGAATTCTGCAAATATTCATAAATTAATATTTGAAAAAGGACGCGGCTGGTGCAAGAAGCGGCGGTGAAGCTGATGGGGCAGTTCGACTGCCACACGGTGCGCCAGCCCGAGAAGATCGAGCAGCACTGCTCGCTGTACCGGCAGGAGGACTACGCGTGTTCGCGGACGGCCGACAGCCCGACGTCCTCCAACGAGGCGGCGCCCAAGGCGGACCACGAGAAGCCGCGGAAGAGCAAGAGCAAGAGCTCCAAGTCGCCGCTGGACGAGCGCCAGGCGGCCGCCAAGCAGCACGAGAAGCACGAGGCCGAGCACAAGCGCGCCAAGCGGAGTAACAGCGCCAATGATGTATCGACAGCGGGCCGACAGGCGGTCGACGACAATAGCCACAAAGACGACCTGTGGGCTGACGACGAAGAGGAGGAGATCGAACTCGAGGTCGACATCATCAGCAGCAACACGCACTCGGTCATCAACTGCGTGTCACCCTATCTCCACCGCCAGCGGGCCGAGATCATGGCCTGGGCCGCGCGCGAGATGCCCGTGCCGCACATCGACCAGCTGGACCTCAACGAGGACGACAAGTTCTACGTGCTGTCCTATTATTACTTCAAGGCCTTCCCCGACCGCATGCTCGAGCGCGAGGAGGAGGAGCGGCGCGGCGGGCTGGTCACCATCAAGGAGACCGAGTTCACCGGCATCCAGGTCAACCTCATCGACCTCGACAAGCTGGACCCAGCTTGCATCGACTCGTCCCTGCGCGAGATCCTCCAGCGCTCGAGCGAGCAGCATGAGCACGAGGAAGATGGCGCCAAGGGGAAGCCTTCGAGGCCCCGAAAGCGGCGGCTGCTGATCAACATCGACTACGCGTTCGGGCGACAGGCAGGCGACGTGCTGTGCTGTCTCATCCTCCTGTTCGGCCACGCCATCCGCTCGGTCAACGTGCTGGGCAAGGCCGGCGGCCTGCAGGGCAAGCGCGGGGACATCATCCTGGCCACCCACCTCATCCTCCAGGAGGACGACTCCGTGACCGAGATCCGCAACGAGGGCCTCTCCGTCCAGAACCTGCGCGCTCTCGCCGGCGGCCGCAGCGTGTGGCCTGGCGGGTACCTCTCTCGTGACCTTCTTCTCCTGCTTGCTGGTCTTACCTGATCGGTCGGTTGGACATTGTGTGTGCCGCAGCGTCTTGACGGTGCCGGGCACGCTGCTGCAGGACCGCAACCTGCTGCACTTCTACCAGCGACTGTGGAGCTGCGTGAGCCTCGAGATGGAGGGCAGCTACTACGCCGGGCAGGTCAACAAGTACAAGAAGCTGGCCTTCCTGCGCGACAACCTGGCCATGCGCTTCCTCTACTACGTCTCCGATCTCCCGCTTCACACCGAGTCCAACTTGTCTCAGGCCATGCGCGTAGACGAGGGCCTGCCCCCGCTCTACGCCACCACGCGGGCCGTACTCCAGCAGATCCTTCAGCGGTGAGGACGTTGAAAAATTGCAATCTTTTATGGAAAATTTATTTATTTGTTTTGTAATTATTCCATTATTGTTCGAATAATAATGGATTATAAAAAAATAAATTTGGGCGCCTAGTCAACGGGCTTAAGCTTGAGGGAGCCGATGCGGATGAGCCACTGGATGTACTCGTTGTAGGTGATGTGGCCGCTTCCGTCGTGGTCGAGCTCCCTGAAGGCCTCGTCGAAGGTCTTGGTCGTGAGGCCGTGCTTGGCCAGGTCAGCGTGCGTGTTCCTGCTCGTTCGGTGGCCAGATGAGTATTTTACAGCCTAGGAACGTCAAAGAGGGACAAGCTCCAGCGCACCTGAACTCGGCGGCGCTGAGCGTGCCGCTGTGGTCTTTGTCAAAGTACTTGAAGTATTCAGCGCAACGGGTCAGCACCTGCATCTCCTCCTCCGACAGCTGCAGGTTGCCGAACCTGTTGTCGTTCCTCCACCACTGTTTTCGGGGAGGGTTATCATAAAAGTCGAGAGGCCTCGCCCACAGGCACTAAGAAGGTGCCTACCTTGAGGAACTCGTCGTAGGTAATGGAACCCGAGCCGTCCCTAGAAGCAAGCACGGCCAACAACAAGAGTGGTGAGTCACGTGGGCCTGGTTGAGCTGTAGATGGGAGTGCGCACTTGTCAATCATTTTGACGGCGTGTTCAGCTTCGTTGGGGGACAGATAGTGGCCCAGCGAGTAGCACTAAGGGGACAAGGGTAAGAAAACACAGAACTTCTTCCCCAGTTAAATCTCTTGTTTGGAAAAGCTGGGTACCAGATCTTGGAACTCAGCCTTGGAGATACAGCCACTCTTGTCCTTGTCATATTTGTTGAAGGTAATCCTTGAAACGGTCGGCGCGCCACCTACACCAGCGTACATCTTGTTGTTTGGGTTGTTGCGTTCAATACCGTTTGGCCGGTCACCACTAAGAAATTTGTCCGTTTCTTTTTTAATAATTTTGTTTTAAATACGAGAATGCTAACAATGCAATCAGCGGTAGAACACGCCGCAGCCGCCGCGCTCGTAGAAGAGGCGCTTGTCCGTAGAGAGCGCAACGCGGCCCTCGGACAGCACGGCCGTCGACGAGGATGATGTCGACGACGAAGTAGAAGAAGAAGAAGAAGAAGTAGAAGAAGAACAAGAAGACACGAGGAAGAGGATGGCGGATAGCATGGTTTTCTCCACCACCACTTGCAACCGTGGCACATTGTTCGTTCGCGCGTAATGCACGATGCCCTCGGCCGTCACGCGTTCGAGCTTTGCCAGCCCTGTTGAACAAAAAATTAGTATTTTTTATTAAAATAAAGTGAAAAAAATGCGCTTTTTTGTTAAATAATCGATGAATAATAAGACGGACCTAGTGTGGCGACGGAGGCGGGGATGAGATGAAGACCGGCATCGGTGACTCCCTTGGTGCGGGCGATGCGGAGGCTCGTGAGGGCCGGCGGGAGGTGAACCAGGCCGGCGTCCCCAAAGAGACCGCCCACGATGTGGAGCGACGTGACGGTGCTCAAGTCGCGCAGCTTACGCATGCCCGCGTCGGTCAAGTTGACGTGGAACAGGTTGAGGTGCGTCAGGTGGCGCAGGTGTTCGCCCAGGTCGTTCAGGCACCGGTCGTTGTACAGGAACCGCTTGCCACCGTCAATGAGGCCCCCGGTGACGGAGGATCCCGGGTGAAGCGAGAGCTTGTGGAGCGAAGGCGGGAGGCGGTTGGCCGGGACCAGCTTCTGGAGAGCCGACAGGTAGATGGCCCGAAGCCGCGGGAAGCGGTGCTTGATTCGTTGGAACTGCTGGCTCGCGAGGCCCGTCTCCTCCAAAGACAACACCTCGATCGACGGCGGCAGCTCAACCACGCCTGTGCACGTCCGCGTTTAGGCTTTGGCTGCATGACTGGTGGATTCGTGTTGTCGTGTGTGTGTGTGTGGCGTGCGGTGAGCAAGACGAGGGGAAGAAGGCGGAGGAACCTTCGCCGGTGATGGCCGTGTGGGTCAGGTGCAGGGCCTTGAGTGAGGATGGCAAGTGTTCGATGCACTGGTCCGTGATTTGCGTGTAGGCGCAATCAAGCGAGACCAAGCCTGATGCACCACCACAAGAACGAGCGACATGGTGAGGTCGCCTGCGGCCGATGAAAAGAGAGTATGCAGAGGCGGGAGCAAGGGGTGGATGTGGGCCGAGCTGTTGCGTGCCACCACGTGAAAAAGCTCGTGAAAGCACGTTCGATTGCTCAGGTCCGAGCGATCGTCGAAAATGAAACAAATATTTGCTTTTTTGCCGTTGCTTCAAGGCGTGAGCCGTGGGGAGACTGCACGCCCTCCATAGCTGGCAAGAGAGAGAGAGCAAGAGAAGTTGTGCTTTGAGAGATTGTGAGGGGAGAGCACCTTCGGGGATGTCCACTAGCATGGAATCCACAACAGGACATTGCCTAAGACAGAGCTCCTTGAGATTAGGGCAGTTGAGGAAGATGAAGGGAAGGCATCGCCGAATCAGCTTCTTTGGTTTTGTTGGAGGCAGGATGTAGGCGTTCACCAACGACAAGGACAGCTGCAGTATGTCAAAATGCACACAAGTAAGAAAGAGCCTGAAATAGGCGAGGTGTGAGGTAATAAGCGAACCTTGCGCCAAGCGTGGGAGACAAGCATACTGGATGACAACGACGCAAAGACACAGACTTGGTCCTCTGCGTTGCGCTGCTGATGGGCGACAAAGCCCAAAATGTGGAGCCACAACTCGGCGGGGAGGAGCCATTCTTCCGCCGTGTGGTCGTCTCCTTCATTTTCTGGATGCGCATCCTTTTCCGCTTCATGGTCATCATCGCCGCCACTCTCGCTGCCTGAGTCCTTTTCCGCTTCGTTCCGTTCTCGGATTAACGAAGGCTTCTGGATGTTGGAGGAATTCGCAATTGCAAATTGCGAAAGCAAGGACATCATTTCACCCATCGTGGCTCGCAATTCGCGCATCTCTAGTCTCATCTCGGCCATCTCTCGTTCAAGCCCCTCAATCTTGGCCACCAGGCAGCCTTCTCCACCGGCGGTGCTCGCCATGGCGGCTTGGAATGGGGCGGTCGTCGGGCACGTGCGTTCTTCTTTTACGGTTTGGCCGGCAGAAGGCGAAAATAGGAATAAAGATAAAATAGTTTTGCGTTACGAATAAAAAATACATTATTCCTCGTTAAACCAGGATTTTATGCGGTTTGTGTGCACGCTCACAGCGGGTTGGAAGGCGAGGAATGGATGATGGGCAGCTGGTGGAGCTTGGGGCAGGGCTCGTTCTCCTTCTTGACGGTGATGTGCAGGCTGCGCCGGGCGGCGAGCTTTTGCTCGGGATCGGCCGCGCGCAGGGCGGCTTCGAGTTGCTCATCGAGAAAGAGGTAGTGCAAGTGGAGGGCCGTCTCGAGGTAGGCCAGCAGGCCCTGTCCGGTGAGCTTTTCGAGCTTGATGAGGGCCAGGCTCTGCACGGAGAGCGGGAGACCGAGGAGGCCGGCGTCGGTGACAGTCGGGATGCTCTCCATCATGAGCGAGACGAGCGTCGACGGCAACGCGTGCATCCCCTCGTCCGTAAGCTTGGCCTGTCGGATGACCAAGTGCCGCACGCGTGTCTCGGCGAGCCTGTAATCAATTACAATTAACATAAAATAAACGCTACAAAAAGAAAATGGAGTCTGCCGTACGTTTGTTTGTTGCTGTTGGTGATGTTGCATCGCGAGATCTCAAGAATTTGCAGGTTGGGCAAAGGAAGGAGGGTAGCGATGACGTTGTCGTTCCACAGGTAGTTTTTGTCCCCTATCGAACCCACATGCAACCGAAGAGACTCGATGGATGGTGGAAGGAAGGCCGTCACGTTGGTCACCTGCACGATCGTGTGTGTGAACTCAGCGATGGTGGCGGTGCGCTAACTGCTGTCTCTGATGAGGTGACGAACCTGAGCGGAGAGAGTGAGCTTGCGCAGGCGAGTGAAGCGCTGGGCCATTTTCTTGGCGCTGGTGGGCGAAATGATGACCTGCCGCAGCGATAGAGTGTCCAACCGGGACGGCAAGTCGTTGAAGCCGTTATCTGGGATGTGGCAGCAGAGTGAGCTGACACATTTCGCAGCGACAAGAGAAAGAAGGAGGGGATTACCGGTAATGGCCATGTTGTCGATGGACAGAGCCTTGAGCGACAAGGGCAGGTATTCCAAGGCCTCCTCCGTGATCTGAGTGAAACCGCAGTCAAGCAGGGTGATTCCTGCGAAATGCACGAAAGGGGCCATGAGCTTACAGCCACAAGGGGCAGAAGCAACGTGGACGTACTTTCTGGCAGTTGACAGAGCATGGAGTTGACGATAGGACAGTTCCGCACGCGCAGTGATCGGAGGTTGGGGCAGTTAGTAAAGAGAAAGGCGAGACATTTTCTGGCCAGCTTCTTCGGTTTCATGGGAGACATCGTGTAGGAAGTTACCAACGACAGCCCAATCTAGGTAGTGGGGGTTCGCACTCAGTGAGGAGGTTTGCAATTAAGGAGAAGATGACGACAAGGGGACGCGAGTACCTTGCGGAAAAGCTTGCACGTGAGTAGAACTGCGTTGAGCGACGCAAAGGGTGATTTCTTTGCCATGACGAATGACAGGACGTGCGTCCAGACTTCGACAGGCAGTCGCCTTAGAAGGTAGCAGATGCTCTCCTGCTCAAACTCAATTAACTCCTCCTTGTGGTCGTCCTCGAATTCCACGCGGCGTCGCTTGCGTCGGCGGTGCTGCTCTTCCTCCAGCTCATCCTCGTCCATGTCGTCCAACCGCTCGGACCCATCAATGCCCAGAGCTTCTGACGATTTGCGTAATGGGGTTGATCTTTCGCTCATTGTGGTAAAAGACCTGCGCTTAACCCTGGAAGGGGGGTGATCATCGTCTGAAGGAGCGTTGCTGTCGTTGAGAAGGCGCCCCGACAAACCAGAGGTGTCTAGGGAAGCTGAAGAGGCAGAAAGGGAAGAAGTGGGAGGAGATGGCACAGAAGAAGAAAGAAGATCGAACAATTCCGCCAAGCGTCGATCGAGCGATGTTCGCAGGTCTTTCATTTCTTGCCTCAGCTCTTGCATTTGACCCTCTAAACGATTCATTTGACTTTGCTGGCCCTCACTATCTCTTTCCATGTTGGTCTGTTTGCGTGACAATTGGAATCAGCATGTGATGCTGCTGGCGCTACCTAACAACAGAAAAGAAAAAGAAACGCTGAAGGAAATATAAATGGCACAAAATTTTTATTGACATTCTCCTTCACCCACCGTGCGGGCGTTCCCAGTTGTCTCACAAGTCCGAGGAGTCCTCTTCGTCACCGAAGAAGTTGCCTGTCCGACCCAGGAAAGAATCAGCTGGCTGCGGGTCAGGCGGAAGAGCGCCAAAACGCACCGTGGAAGCCAAATGGAATGTGGTGCGGTACATGCGCACGAGCAATCTCGCTCAAGTCCTTGGCGCTGAGGATTAGCAAATAGCTCGTCCCCGTTTCGCCATTCAGCACAATGCTGTTTGTTTATCATGTGTCAGCGCAGTGGGCATCTTCGCTGCACAACAAGTCGTTTGAGGACGACGCACCTGAGGAGCACGCCGTCGTCCTCTTCCTCTGCATCAGGCGAAGCCAAGAAGATGGGTTCGCCAGGCAGGTGGTCCTTGACATCCCACACCAGCGACTCGCCCGTGCACACGTTGACCTTGACAAGTCGCTCGAAGAAACAGCCCGCATCGCCCTCACGCATCGACACACCGTAGGCGTATGTGTAGGGCTGCATGTGGCGGCTTCGGTTGATGCGAGGCAGCTCGATGGTGTTGTCGTAGATGACCCGCTTGATCACGGTGCGCACCTCGGGGCGGTCGTTTCGGACGTTGGTCAGCGTGAAACGCACCAGCGGCGAGCGGGAGAACTGGAAGTCGGCTGAAAGGATCCTGTCAATGACGAGTTCGTTGATGGGCGAGTTGTCCTTGTAAAGCGCAAGGTCCATCACGATCTTGTTCCCTGCATGAATGCCGGATGTGTCAGAAGCCTCAAGAACAGTATCAGTCCATGTGCTCGTACCGTCGTCCTCTTCCCAGGCGTTGATGTTGTGGAAACAAAAGGCTGACGGCGTTTCGTATATGTGTACAATCTCGCCTGATTGCCTGTCCACGACGTAGAGTCTGGTGCGTGTTCGTTGCATCTCTTGTGAGCCTTACCTTTACTGGCACTCAGCAGGAAGCAGAGGCAAGGAAGACAGGACGTACTTGGAGTTGGCTCCCCCATCCCATTCCATGGCCGATACTACCGACTTGTGCCACAGCAGCTTCGGCCCGTTGATATACACCGGCCACAGCTGTGGTGACAGACAAGCACCAGATGTTGGCATGGGACGCCGGATTGTTG